>MU703988.1:0-11854 GCA_026770625.1 Nicotiana glauca
GTAATTTTCTTATATTTTGGTATTTTCTTATTAATACACAAATGTATTTCGTTTTAATTTTCTTTACTTTATTTTGACAAATAAAAACAAACACTGGTATTTCTAGAGACTGATCAACAAGTTTCACACAGAAATCACTTTTATATATTTTATTTTGGAATTAATTGCTTGGGGCAAAAATCATGTGCTCACAGTCGTTCAGCAGTCTGAGGCCATGAACAGCTTCATTTCAGGTATTGTGACTTGTTCGCATGGTCGGAATTTAAATTCAGGAAGATCGGAGTTAAATTTAAATGAAAATTCTCATTTGAGAAGCTTNATGAAGGTTCCAGCAGGTTCGTATAATAATTTCAGACTCGGGCGTATGCCCGGATTGGGTTTTGGATAACCCGGGAGAGTTTTGGCGCCTATTGTGGAAGTTAGCATTTTGGAAGAAATTTCTTAAGTTTGGCTTGGAGTGCATTTTAGCGTTATCGATGTCCGTTTGGGATTCTGAGACTGGGAGTAGCGTCGTATGGTGATTCTGTAGTTGGAAGCGCGATCGTAAGTTAATTCGAAGGTCCGTAGGTCATTTTGAAGCCATTTGTCTAAAGATAGAAATTTGAAGGTTTTTGGGAAGTTTGATCGGAGGTTGACTTTTTGATATTGGGGTCGGAATCCAATTCCGAAAGTTGGAGTAGGTCCGCAATGTCAAATGTGACTTGTGTGCAAAATTTGAAGTCAATCGGACGTGATTTGATAGGTTTAAACATCGAAAATAGAAGTTGGAAAGTTCAAAGTTCATAAAGCTCGAATCGGGGTGTGATTCTTGGTTTTAGAGTTGTTTGTTATGATTTAAGGCCTCGAGCAAGTCCGTAATGTGTTTTAGGAGTGGTTGCTATGTTTGGTTGGGGTCTCGGGGGCCTCGGTGGATTCCAGGAGGCTAACGGATTGGATTTGGAGTTTGAGGAAGAGCTGGAGTTGCTGCTTCTTGTATTTCCACTTCTGCGGATTTGGGACCGCAGAAGCGACCTCACAGAGGCGAGAATTTAACTGCAGAAGCGGTTGGGACGAAAATGGAGAGGACCGCAGATGCGGTCGAGCAGCCACAGAAGTGGTACAACACCTGCTGTCAAAGCATCGTAGAAGCGAGAGAGTGGGGCTTGTGAAGGAGCCGCAGAAGCGGCCTTTAGACCACATAAGCGGAACCGCTGATGTGGTATAGTTTCCGCAGAACCGAAAAGACCTGGAGGCAGAAAGGTTGATTTAAATTGTGGGTTGAGTTTATTTATCCCATTTCTTCATGGCTTGGGCGATTTTTGGGGAGCTTCAAGAGAGGATTTTTGTCTTCATGGTTAAGGTGAGTTATCCCCATCACTTTTGAGTTAAATACATTGATTATGTATGGACTTTTAGCATGTAAATGGGTAGAAAATTGAGGGTTAGAGGAAGACCTAGAAAATTAGTGTTCTTGGATTTTGACCGTAATTTTGAGTATGGAATTAAGAAAAAAACATATATTTGAGTTCGTGAGTTCATGGGTAAACTTTATCTTTGAGAAATTTCAGATTTCGAGCACGTGGGCCCGAGAGCATTTTTGTCAACCTTTCGTTCGGGGTTAGGAATTGTTGTAAATTAGGTTGTAAAGTATAATTGAGCATGTATTAATGGATTTATATGATCGTTGGCTAGTTTTAGAGCATTGTGCGTTGGTGCAAGTCTTCGGAAAAATGTAGAATGCCGATTGTGGATCTTCGGAGTGAGGTGACTCTCCTTTTTAATCTTGTGAGGGGGAATTTACCCCATATGTGAGTTAAATTGGTTATGTGCTCCTATTTGTGGGGGCATCGTACGCACGAGATGGCAAGAGTCCGTGCGTAGCTACTATTATGCTATTGTCCGGGTAGTCTAGGACCCAAAAGCATGTTGTATTTGAATTAATTGTGAACCCATTGATGGTTTGAATTGCTTAGATCACATTAAATTAATAAATGGATTTCTAAAAAGACTTAAGCTTCGTTTTCTCAAATTATTAAAGAGAATTGGCCTTTCTTGGATAATTGCTCCATGTTGACCTCTTGACTGATAGTCTGACTGCGTGTGTTTATTTTGGAACGGGCCGAACTCCTCAGCAGATTAATAGATTCATCTATAGGCGCGCCATCGACCCTCGGCAAGTGCACATTTATTTCGGTTGGATCGGGCCGTCGCCTTGGTATGATTTGTGCATGCTTGTATTGCTGTCTGGAATTATTTAAGTTGTTACATGCCTCACTCTGGCTCGAGATCATTTTGTTAATAATGGAAAGAAATCTTGAAAAATTTCCTATGAAAGAATTATGTGTTTACTTGTTTCCTCTATTTGGATTAAAATCATGTTTATAAAATGAACCACTGTTTAATATGTGTATTAAGGATAAATAATCATTGGACTATTAGACAATGTCAAGTTGCCCATCTCGTCTCTATCCCTTCGGGATTAGGCGGGATACTCACTGAGTACACGTTCATTACGTAATCATGCTACACTTCTGTGCATTTTTGTTGCACAGTTATATATATACCTCTAACAGCCTACTAGGCATAGCAGCATGGATGACTCTGGGACTTGGTGAGCTGCATTATTCGAGATGACCCGCAGCTAGTGTAGTTTCCTCCAGTATTTTCTTATTATTATTTCCATGTCCACTGTATCTCGGACACATGTTGTATTTTATTTTTCCATATCGATAGTTGCTCATGCACTTGTGACTCCAGGTTTCTGGGATTGTTTGAAGTATTGTATTAACTGTTCAACATTTAAATTTCATTTGAAACTATATCCTTTAAAATTTCTTAATAATGAAGGAAAAATCCTTGATTTCAAAAGTGTTAAAATAATATTTAATTAAATATTTGAGTTGGCTGGCCTGACGGCGGTGTTCGGCGCCACCACGACCCTTTGTGGATTTTGGGTCGTGACAGTTTAAGTGAAGGTAATCGCCTGTTTTGAAAAACCAATACCCAAGTGGTACTGAAACTCTGCCGGATTTTTGAGAAAATAAAAGAAAAAGAAAGGTTTTTGTTTTCAAAAATAGTTGGTTTTGTCAAATCTGCCCGAACTACGCCAGTTTGATTCCCACCGGATGTGGGATACGTAGGCAACCCTCATGGGGAACCAACTTCCCTTTTTACAAAAATAGCCCGAAAACAAATTTTTTTTTAATTTTTATCACAAATAAGTCAGGTGATGCCATTCTTGTCTAAAATAAGCTGAATGTCCCCAAAAGTGCACCGGAAGGCTGTTTTTGCAAGAACGGCTACCTTGGGTCATTTTTAACGGTTAGCGGGCGCAACCTTAAAATCTTCTTTCCCGAAGTGCTAAAAGGCCGTACCCGCAAAGTCGAGTTTTTGTTTTTGAAATAAAAATTTTGAAAAAAAATGAGAAAAATGAGAGAAAAGGACAAAAGAAAGGAAGAGCAAGTAAAGAGAGTGGAAATCGAAGGAAGAAAATGGGAAAAATCAGAAAAGTCGGGATGAAGCATGCGACCATTGCAAAACATGTAGAAACGCATTTAGCTGTATAGGTGCATCACACCCCAATGTATGATTACCTATCTATTATTTGTCTCAAACTAACCGTTTGCTACTGTCACCCTGTCAAACCTCCTTGTTTACACACATATCCCGAAGGATAATGTATTACAGAGTTTTTCCAATTAAAGTGACATTATTAGAAATGAGATTATTTATTTATTCAGAGTCGCCACTTGGGATAGGTTTGGCTTTTAGTATCCCAAGTCACAGGTTTATCTTAAATCCCAAATCGAGGAAATTTCGACTTTTCGGATGAAGTCTACGAACTAGAAATTCTGAATAAGGAATTCTGTTGACCCGAGGGAAGGTGTTAGGCACCCCCGGATCCCGTGGTTCTAGTACGGTCGCTTAAACTATTATAAATGGCTTAATATCTGGTTTTAATACATGTCATCCTATAGTGAAATTAAAATTATTTACCGTTTTTTTTATGAATTTTAAAGAAGGTTTGATCGTTGTTTAAAACGTATTTTTGGATCACGTCACATAAAATGCACCCGGATCTATCACATGAACGCCGTTTAAAACGATTTAAAATTCGAGGACTTTGGGCGAGATTCGAAGGAAACCAGTTAGGGGTTTGGGAAGAGGGAGGTTAGGAGAGTTTGGGGTGTGATTTTGGGGTCGTTTGGAGGCGACGCCGCCGTACACAGCGGAGGCGGCGCTAGGGTTTTGGATTATTCGACGAGTTGGGGTTGGATTTGAACAAAACTAAGGTTGGATTTGGAGAGGGGAGGAAGAGAGGGAGCTATGGTGTAAATTTTAAAGGGTTTGGAGACTTGCTGCTGGCGGAGGCGATTTCCGGCCGGCGGCGGACGAAGGGGGGACGATGGTGGACGGTGGTATGTGTTAGGGTGTTAGAGACGAAGGTTTGGGGTGGGGGGGGGGCATTCAGACATTTTTATACCATAAAACCTAGTTAGTTCCGGACCGTTTGACTGATGAGATCCAACGGTCCTGATTAGATGACAATGAAACGATGTCATTTTGAATAATCTGGGGCTGGACCGGGTGAGCTATGGGTTGGGCCTGGGGGGTCCAGTCTTGGGGAGAGGTTTGGTTCAATTGGGCTTCTAATTTATTTAAAAAAAACTGGCCCAAACATGGGTGTTTATTAGGACTCCTATTTTCTATTAATTTTTTTATTTTCCTTTCTTTTTCCATTTGTTTTTTTAGATTTTGTTAAGTATAAAATTAAAATGAACAAAGACCTGATTTTAACTCTATAATTAAACTAATTAATTTCAAAAATTAACTAAACCCTAATTTAAAAGAAAACTAAGGAAAAAATCAAAAATTAAAAGTTAAATGCAAAGAGGACTATTTTTTGTTATTTTCTTCCATTTCTTGTAATGTTAATTAACTAGTGGAACTAAAAAAATATATAAAATTGGGTCCTAAATGCAAGTATGCTTTTTTTTTTTGTTGTATTTTTTATGAATTATCATGCACACACAAATAAAAGTACACAAAAATACGCAATTAAATTCTAAAAATCAAATAATAAAAGAAAAAAATCCTAATTTTATGAATTCTATAGAAATATTTCAAGCGAGGCAAAAATCACATGCTCACAGCTGCCCCTCTTTGCTCGGAGACACGAAAGGTTTTCGGGCAAAGATAAATGAGCAATTATGAGAGATTTTTGCCTGCTTGGCATTCCATGAGAATCATTTTTGAAAAACGTCTGACCTAACCTTGCTTCAGAGGTTGCCTACATATCCTTGGCTATAAAGGAATCAGATCAGTGTAGTTTTGGAAGTTTTGGTAGCTGGGACTACCAGGAGCTGTGATTTCACAGTTACTGCTGCTGCTACTGCTTGCTGACCTCCTTATTACACCAAAAGGAACATCAAAGCTAAGCTAGCTATGCCTATCAACTATGAGTTACAAGATTCCTATCTATAATTCTCTTGAAACTTGATCTTGAGTCTTAGCTGATTTTGCTGGGGACTCTGATCTGAATCTTGATGCTCACAAATTGTAGGTGTTGTTTCTTTCTTCAGCATTGGGTCAAAGCGGGATCGGCAGAGCTGGTGACTTTAATCAAGTTTTGAGCAATCCGCACCTCTGTTCGCTTCAAAATTTTGAATTCACTTCTTTTTGTTCTTTTGCTCTTTTCCTTATTCTTTATTGAGACTCATTCCGTCGGCCGTCTCGAACCCTTGTGCCTCGATGTCAAACCTGCTCAGACACCAAAACAAACAAAATGAACGAAATCTTTCTGCCCCAGTTTTCACTAGGAAAATTTCGTGAGTTATTTGTGAAAAAGTCTGAACTCGTTCTATGTTCTTTTTCTTCTTCTTTTTTTTTTCCATTTTTCATTTTCAAGAATTATAATTATCTATGATGGAACAGATTAGGGAGTGGGACCTAATTCTAAAAGGGGCAACTCAGGGATTAGAGCCCTAATGTTGGCAAAACGTAAAAAATTCAACTTAGGGATTGAAGCCCTAATGTTGGCAAAAGGCGACTAGGGAATGGAGGCGACTAGTAAAAAACTCATTTTCCTTTCTTTTTCCATTTGTTTTTTTAGATTTTGTTAAGTATAAAATTAAAATGAACAAAGACCTGATTTTAACTCTACAATTAAACTAATTAATTTCAAAAATTAACTAAACCCTAATTTAAAAGAAAGCTAAGGAAAAAATCAAAAATTAAAAGTAAAATGCAAAGAGGACTATTTTTTGTTATTTTCTTCCATTTCTTGTAATGTTAATTTATTAGTGAAACTAAAAAAAAATATAAAATTGGGTCCTAAATGCAAGTATGCTTTTTTTTTTGTATTTTTTATGAATTATCATGCACACACAAATAAAAGTACACAAAAATACGCAATTAAATTCTAAAAATCAAAATATAAAAGAAAATAAATCCTAATTTTATGAATTCTATAGAAATATTTCAAGCGAGGCAAAAATCACATGCTCACAGCTGCCCCTCTTTGCTCGGAGACACGAAGGGTTTTGGGCAAAGATAAATGAGCAATTATGAGAGATTTTTGCCTGCTTGGCATTCCATGAGAATCATTTTTGAAAAACATCTGACCTAACCTTGCTTCAGAGGTTGCCTACATATCCTTGGCTATAAAGGAATCAGGTCAGTGTAGTTTTGGAAGTTTTGGTAGCTGGGACTACCAGGAGCTGTGATTTCACAGCTACTGCTGCTGCTACTGCTTGTTGACCTCCTTATTACACCAAAAGGAACAACAAAGCTAAGCTAGCTATGCCTGTCAACTATGAGTTACAAGATTTCTATCTATAATTCTCTTGAAACTTGATCTTGAGTCTTAGCTGATTTTGCTAGGGACTCTGATCTGAATCTTGATGCTCGCAAATTGTAGGTGTTGTTTCTTTCTTCAACATTGGGTCAAAGCGGGATCGGCAGAGCTGGTGACTTTAATTAAGTTTTGAGCAATCCGCACCTCTGTGCGCTTCAACATTTTGAATTCACTTCTTTTTGTTCTTTTGTTCTTTTCCTTATTCTTTATTGAGACACATTCCGTCAGCCGTCTCGAACCCTTGTGCCTCGATGTCAAACCTGCTCAGACACCAAAACAAACAAAATGAACGAAATCTTTCTGCCCCAGTTTTCACTAGGAAAATTTCGTGAGTTATTTGTGAAAAAGTCTGAACTCGTTCTATGTACTTTTTCTTCTTTTTTTTTTCCATTTTTCATTTTCAAGAATTATATTTATCTATGATGGAACAGATTAGGGAGTGGGACCTAATTCTAAAAGGCGCAACTCAGGGATTAGAGCCCTAATGTTGGCAAAACGTAAAAAACTCAACTTAGGGATTTGAGCCGTAATGTTGGCAAAAGGCGACTAGGGAATGGAGGCGACTAGTAAAAAACTCATTTTCCTTTCTTTTTCCATTTGTTTTTTTAGATTTTGTTAAGTATAAAATTAAAATGAACAAAGACCTGATTTTAACTCTATAATTAAACTAATTAATTTCAAAAATTAACTAAACCCTAATTTAAAAGAAAACTAAGGAAAAAATCAAAAATTAAAAGTAAAATGCAAAGAGGACTATTTTTTGTTATTTTCTTCCATTTCTTGTAATGTTAATTTACTAGTGGAACTAAAAAAAATATAAAATTGGGTCTAAATGCAAGTATGCTTTTTTTTTGTATTTTTTATGAATTATCATGCACACACAAATAAAAGTACACAAAAATATGCAATTAAATTCTAAAAATCAAATAATAAAAGAAAAAAAATCCTAATTTTATGAATTCTATAGAAATATTTCAAGCGAGGCAAAAATCACATGCTTACAGCTGCCCCTCTTTGCTCGGAGACACGAAGGGTTTTCGGGCAAAGATAAATGAGCAATTATGAGAGATTTTTGCCAGCTTGGCATTCCATGAGAATCATTTTTGAAAAACGTCTGACCTAACCTTGCTTCAGAGGTTGCCTACATATCTTTGGCTATAAAGGAATCAGGTCAGTGTAGTTTTGGAAGTTTTGGTAGCTAGGACTACCAGGAGCTGTGATTTCACAGCTACTGCTGCTGCTACTGCTTGCTGACCTCCTTATTACACCAAAAGGAACATCAAAGCTAAGATAGATATGCCTATCAACTATGAGTTACAAGATTCATATCTATAATTCTCTTGAAACTTGATCTTGAGTCTTAGCTGATTTTGCTGGGGACTCTGATCTGAATCTTGATGCTCGCAAATTGTAGGTGTTGTTTCTTTCTTCAGCATTGGGTCAAAGCGGGATCGGCAGAGCTGGTGACTTTAATCAAGTTTTGAGCAATCCGCACCTATGTTCGCTTCAACATTTTGAATTCACTTCCTTTTGTTCTTTTGCTCTTTTCCTTATTCTTTATTGATACTCATTCCGTCGGCCATCTCGAACCCTTGTGCCTCGATGTCAAACCTGCTCAGACACCAAAA
The DNA here is from genome assembly GCA_026770625.1 of Nicotiana glauca. Lineage (NCBI taxonomy): Eukaryota > Viridiplantae > Streptophyta > Magnoliopsida > Solanales > Solanaceae > Nicotiana > Nicotiana glauca. The sequence goes on from MU703988.1 coordinate 8,464, forward strand.
CAAACAAAATGAATGAAATCTTTCTGCCCTAGTTTTCACTAGGAAAATTTCGTGAGTTATTTGTGAAAAAGTCTGAACTCGTTCTATGTTCTTTTTCTTCTTTTTTTTTTCCATTTTTCATTTTCAAGAATTATATTTATCTATGCTGGAACAGATTAGGGAGTGGTACCTAATTCTAAAAGGCGCAACTCAGGGATTAGAGCTCTAATATTGGCAAAACGTAAAAAATTCAACTTAGGGATTGGAGCCCTAATGTTGGCAAAAGGTGACTAGGGAATGGTGGCCCTATGTCTAAAAAGGCACCACTCAGGGATTGGAGCCCAAATGTTGGCAAAAGTTAAAACACTCAACTCAAGGATTGGAGCCCTAATGTTGGCTTAAAGGAAAAATGCTCAACTCAGGGTTAGGAGCCCTAATGTTGGCTAAAGGAAAACGTTCAACTCAGGGATTAGAGCCCTAATGTTGGATAAAGGGAAAAACGCTCAACTCAGGGATTGGAGCCCTAATGTTGGCTAAAGGGAAAAACGTTCAACTTAGGGATTGGAGACCTAATGTTGGCTAAAGGAAAAATGCTCAACTCAGGGATTGGAGCCCAAATGTTGGCTAAAGGAAAAATGCTCAACTCAGGGATTGGAGACCTAATGTTGGCTAAAGGGAGAACGCTCAACTCAGTGATTGGAGCCCGAATGTTGGATAAAGGAAAAATGCTCAACTTAGGGATTGGAGCCCTAATGTTGGCTAAGGAAAAAATGCTCAACTCAGGGATTGGAGCCCTAGTGTTGGCTAAAGGAAAAAATGCTCAACTCAGGGATTGGAGCCCTAATGTTGGCTAAAGGAAAAATGCTCAACTCAGGGATTGGAGCCCTAATGTTGGCTAAAGGAAAAATGCTCAACTCAGGGATTGGAGCCCTAATGTTGGCTAAAGGAAAATGCTCAACTCAAGGGTTGGAGCCCTAATGTTGGCTAAAGGAAAAATGCTCAACTTAGGGATTGGAGCTCTAATATTGGCTAAACGAAAAATGCTCAACTCAGGGATTGGAGCCCTAATGTTGGCTAAGGAAAAAATGCTCAACTCAGGGATTGGAGCCCTAATGTTGGCTAAGGAAAAAATGCTCAACTCAGGGATTGGAGCCCTAATGTTGGCTAAGGAAAAAATGCTCAACTCAGGGATTGGAGCCCTAATGTTGGCTAAGGAAAAAATGCTCAACTCAGGGATTGGAGCCCTAATGTTGGCTAAGGAAAAAATGCTCAACTCAGGGATTGGAGCCCTAATGTTGGCTAAGGAAAAAATGCTCAACTCAGGGATTGGAGCCCTAATGTTGGCTAAGGAAAAAATGCTCAACTCAGGGATTGGAGCCCTAATGTTGGCTAAGGAAAAAATGCTCAACTCAGGGATTGGAGCCCTAATGTTGGCTAAGGAAAAAATGCTCAACTCAGGGATTGGAGCCCTAATGTTGGCTAAGGAAAAAATGCTCAACTCAGGGATTGGAGCCCTAATGTTGGCTAAGGAAAAAATGCTCAACTCAGGGATTGGAGCCCTAATGTTGGCTAAGGAAAAAATGCTCAACTCAGGGATTGGAGCCCTAATGTTGGCTAAGGAAAAAATGCTCAACTCAGGGATTGGAGCCCTAATGTTGGCTAAGGAAAAAATGCTCAACTCAGGGATTGGAGCCCTAATGTTGGCTAAGGAAAAAATGCTCAACTCAGGGATTGGAGCCCTAATGTTGGCTAAGGAAAAAATGCTCAACTCAGGGATTGGAGCCCTAATGTTGGCTAAGGAAAAAATGCTCAACTCAGGGATTGGAGCCCTAATGTTGGCTAAGGAAAAAATGCTCAACTCAGGGATTGGAGCCCTAATGTTGGCTAAGGAAAAAATGCTCAACTCAGGGATTGGAGCCCTAATGTTGGCTAAGGAAAAAATGCTCAACTCAGGGATTGGAGCCCTAATGTTGGCTAAGGAAAAAATGCTCAACTCAGGGATTGGAGCCCTAATGTTGGCTAAGGAAAAAATGCTCAACTCAGGGATTGGAGCCCTAATGTTGGCTAAGGAAAAAATGCTCAACTCAGGGATTGGAGCCCTAATGTTGGCTAAGGAAAAAATGCTCAACTCAGGGATTGGAGCCCTAATGTTGGCTAAGGAAAAAATGCTCAACTCAGGGATTGGAGCCCTAATGTTGGCTAAGGAAAAAATGCTCAACTCAGGGATTGGAGCCCTAATGTTGGCTAAGGAAAAAATGCTCAACTCAGGGATTGGAGCCCTAATGTTGGCTAAAGGGAGAAAGCTCAACTCAGTGATTGGAGCCCTAATGTTGGATAATGGAAAAACGCTCAACTCAGGGATTGGAGCCCTAATGTTGGCTAAGGAAAAAATGCTCAACTCAGGGATTGGAGCCCTATTGTTGGCTAAAGGAAAAAATGCTCAACTCAGGAATTGGAGCCCTAATGTTGGGTAAAGGAAAAATGCTCAACTCAGGGATTGGAGCCCTAATGTTGGCTAAAGGAAAAATGCTCAACTCAGGGATTGGAGCCCTAATGTTGGATAAAGGAAAAACGCTCAACTCAGGGATTGGAGCCCTAGTGTTGGCTAAAGGAAAAAATGCTCAACTCAGGAATTGAAGCCCTAATGTTGGCTAAAGGAAAAATGCTCAACTCAGGGATTGGAGCACTAATGTTGGCTAAAGGAAAATGCTCCACTCAGGGGTTGGAGCCCTAATGTTGGCTAAAGGAAAAACGCTCAACTCAGGGATTGGAGCTCTAATGTTGGCTAAACGAAAAATGCTCAACTCAGGGATTGGATACCTAATGTTGGCTAAAGGAAAACGCTCAACTCAGTGGTTGGATCCATAATGTTAGCTAAAGGAAAAACGCTCAACTCAGGGATTGGATCCATAATGTTAGCTAAAGGAAAAACGCTCAACTCAGGGATTGGAGCCCTAATGTTGGCTAAAGGAAAAATGCTCAACTCAGGGATTGGAGCCCTAATGTTGGCTAAAGGGAGAACGCTCAACTCAGTGATTGGAGCCCGAATGTTGGATAAAGGAAAAATGCTCTCCTTAGGGATTGGAGCCCTAATGTTGGCTAAGGAAAAAAATGCTCAACTCAGGGATTGGAGCCCTAGTGTTGGCTAAAGGAAAAAATGCTCAACTCAGGAATTGGAGCCCTAATGTTGGCTAAAGGAAAATGCTCAACTCAGGGGTTGGAGCCCTAATGTTGGCTAAAGGAAAAACGCTCAACTTAGGGATTGAGCTCTAATATTGGCTAAACAAAAAATGCTCAACTCAGGGATTGGAGCCCTAATGTTGGCTAAAGGAAAAATGCTAAACTCAGGGATTGGAGCCCTAATGTTGGCTAAAGGGAGAAAGCTCAACTCAGTGATTGGAGCCCTAATGTT
>MU703988.1:14110-44653 GCA_026770625.1 Nicotiana glauca
AAAAACGCTCAACTCAGGGATTGGAGCCCTAGTGTTGGCTAAAGAAAAAAATGCTCAACTCAGGAATTGAAGCCCTAATGTTGGCTAAAGGAAAAATGCTCAACTCAGGGATTGGAGCCCTAATGTTGGCTAAAGGAAAAACGCTCAACTCAGGGATTGGAGCTCTAATGTTGGCTAAACGCAAAATGCTCAACTCAGGGATTGGATACCTAATGTTGGCTAAAGGAAAACGCTCAACTCAGGGGTTGGATCCATAATGTTAGCTAAAGGAAAAATGCTCAACTCAGGGATTGGATCCATAATGTTAGCTAAAGGAAAAACGCTCAACTCAGGGATTGGAGCCCTAATGTTGGCTAAAGGAAAAATGCTCAACTCAGGGATTGAAGCCCTAATGTTGGCTAAAAGAAAACGCTCAACTCGGGGGTTGGAGCCCTAATATGGCTAAAAGGAAAATGCTCAACTCAAGGGTTGGAGACATAATGTTGGCTAAAGGAAAAACACTCAACTTAGGGGTTAGAGCCCTAATGTCGGCTAAAGGTAAGAACGCTCAAATCAGGGATTGGAGCCCTAATGTTGGCTAAAGAAAGAAAATGCTCAACTTAGGGATTGGAGCCCTAATATTGGCTAAAGGGAAAACGTTCAACTCAGGGGTTGGAGCCTAATGTTGGCTAAAGGGAAAAATGCTCAACTCAGGGATTGGAGCCCTAATGTTGGCTAAAGGATAAACGCTCAACTCAGGGATTGGAGCCCTAATGTTGGCTAAGGGTAAAATGCTCAACTCTGGGATTGGAGCCCTAATGTTGGCTAAGGTACTGGGTTGATGGTGGGAATTCTAAACTAACCTCTTTTGGGATTTTCTTCTTTTCATTTTTTTCATTTTTGATAAGATGTAGTAAAGAACTTGGAGGAAACTTCCCTTTTGCATTGATTATTTGCTGCAAAGATGTTTCAGCACTTGCGCGTTTCTTTTCTTTTGGCTATGCTTGCTCTTGCGTGGTTGCCTGGATTGCACCTGTTTCAATTTTTAACCAAAGAACAATTGTTAGTTTGAAACGGTGGTTGGTTTCATGGCCTTGATTTCTTAATCCCGGCCTAGCTTTTGTCGAGACCCTCTGCCGCTTGCTGGTTTTGAAGATTATTCTCCCTTTCAACCGGAGGACTCAACTTTCAGGATTTCATGGTGACTTGCCCGCGTGGGGCTCTACCGTTTCTCCCTACTTTACTCTTAGGACCTTTGTCCTTGACTTTCTTTCCTCTTCGATGTCTTTGTTTTGAAAGCATCAACAATCATGTCCAGTTGGGATTGGCTTGATGGACCCGCTGAGGCTGGGTATTTTTCCTTATCTTTCGCTAGGAAAAGCCCTGTAAAACTAGTCCTGCCACCTTTTCTTTGTAGTAGTTTCAGAAACGGAGTTAAACCGAAAGGGATTCAAGGAAAAAGTCAGAAACAGGAAAGAAGATGATTTTAAAGAGAAGCGTCCCTTTCGGGGGAAAAGAAGGACTTATCTGCGGGGTGCATGCTGGCTTCCAATAAACATGACATGCTTCTTGGACTGGATGCCCAATTCGCGTGAGCTTTCCCAACATTTAGTAAACTCATTGATTCATATTTCTAAACCAGGGAACTTTGCCAGGACTCTTTTAGTGGTGAGATATCTTCTTTTCAACTGATAGCGCCCTTTGCGGGTTTTCGCCAATCGACCTCTCTCATTTCTCTTCTAACAGTCGCCCGATCGTGCTCTTTCCGAGTTTTCACCAAACAGACTCTCTCATTTTCAATTTCTCTGCTCACCGTCGCCTTATGATGCCCCTAGATTTTTACCGATAAGACTCTCTCATTTTATTTCTCTCAATTTGGATCATATCAGATGTTTTCAATTCCCATGCCTTCGCCAATTGATCGGAAGGACTTGAACAAGGTGTTTGGGTAAAAGAATCTTGGATGTAATTACAACTTTGGAACTTTTTTGGCAGGTTTATGGCCGAGCCATTATATCATCTACCCCAGTTTCACTTTTTGGGGAATTTGAGATTTTTATTTTGGTGTGATTGAACCCTAGAGAGAGGCTGCCTACGTATCCTTTTGGAATCAAGTCGGACGTAGTTCAAGAAGATTTGGTTTCTTTTTCTTTTCATCATTTTCATGTTTTCATTTTTCTCTTTTTTTCCTTTTTTTCCTTTTTTTTTCTTTCCTTTCTTTTTTTCATTTCTTTCTTTTTCAATAGTACTTTCGGGTTCCAAAGAGGGTAATCAAAGAGGAGTAACCGGGTCAAAGGGTTTACGAAAGAGTTGATAGTGTTTGGTTAGCGGGAAAGAAAGGCTTCGTGATCTCAACTGCACAAAGTCATTACCGCAGAAGGCCTAGACATAGTACCTTTTTACTGCGTCCGCATTGACAACTGCTTCGGGATCATTACTTCGATGTCTCCTAGATACAATGCTCTCTCGGAAATATCTTTTGGATGATGTATGGACCCTTCCAATTAGGAGAAAATTTTATTTTCGCTTCCTGGTGATGAGGAAGAATGCATCTTAACAGAAGTTGTCCCACTTCAAAATTCCTGGGCCGTACTTTCTTGTTATAAGCGCAGACTATTCTTTGTTGGTACAACTGCCCGTGACAGACTACGGCCATCCATTTTTCGTCAATTAAAGACAACTGTTCCAGACGAGCCTTGACCCATTCACTATCCTCAATTTCTGCTTCAACGATTATCCTGAGCCAATGGATTTCTACCTCTGCAGGTATAACAGCCTCAGTTCCATAAACCAACAGGTATAGGGTTGCCCCTACCGAAGTACACACTGTGGTGCGATATCCCAGTAATGCAAAAGGCAGCTTTACATGCCATTGTCTGGAGCTCTGAATCATCTTTCTCAAAATCTTCTTGATGTTCTTGTTAGCTACTTCAACAGCACCATTGGCTTTGGGCCGATAGGGAGTAGAGTTTCTATGCGTTATTTTGAATTGTTCGCATACCTCTTCCATCAAACAACTATTCAGGTTCGCAGCATTGTCCGTGATGATAGTTGCAGGAATGCTCAAACGACAAATAAGATTAGAATGCACAAAATCTACCACCGCTTTCTTGGTGAACGATTTCGGAGTGATAGCTTCAACCCACTTAGTGAAGTAGTCAATGGCAACCAATATGAATCTATGTCCGTTTGAGGCTTTTCACTCGATCGGCCCAATGACGTCCATGCCCCAGGCAACGAATGGACACGGTTCTAAATGGGATGTAGTTCTGTTGGAGGTGCATGAATCAAATCACCGTGCACCTGACACTGATGGCATTTCGGGACAAAGCTGAAACAATCTTTTTCCATGGTTATCCAGTAATACCCCGCTCGAAGGATTTTCTTTGCCAAAACATACCCATTCATGTGAGGTCCGCACACTCCCATGTGCACTTCATGCATAATTCTTCCAGCTTCCTCGGTGTCAACACATCTTAACAAATTGAGATCCGGGGTCCCTTTGTACAAGATATCACCACTTAAGAAGAAACCACTCGCATGCCGTCTAATGGTTCTCTTTTGATCTCAAGTAGCTTGTTCGGGGTATTCTTGCATTTTCAGAAACCTTTTGATGTCATGATACCATGGCTGGGTGATTGGCTCTGCCTCAACCATGTTACATTAACAATGCCTTTCCTTGATTTGGATCTCTAAGGGATCAATATGGGCATTGCCTGGGTAAGGCAGCATCGAAGCTAGAGTGGTGAGTGCATCAACTAGTTCATTGTGACACCGAGGGATGTACCTAAACTCTATCGACCTGAACTGCTTGCTGAGATCCTCCATATGTTGCCGATAGGGAATAAGCTTAACATCTCAGGTCTCCCACTCTCCTTGGGCTTGCCGGATAATCAGATCTGAGTCCCCCAGAATCAATAACTCTTTAACATCTTGGTCAATCGCCATGTTCATACCCATGATGCAGGCTTCATATTCAGCAGTATTGTTTGTGTAGAAAAATAGGAGCCTGGCTATGGCCGGATGTGCTGACCAGTGGTGAGATCAAAGATTGCCCCAATTCCCACACCTTTGGCGTTCACCGCTCCATGAAAAAACATTTTCAAAGCATGGGTATCTTCAGAGATTGCTACTATTGAATTTACCTCTTCATCTGGGAAGTAAGTGCTCAATGGTTGGTATTCCTCGTCAACTAGATTTTTAGCTAAATGATCTGCCAACGCCTGGGATTTCATCGCCGTGCAAGTGACGTAGACTATATCAAACTCAGTGAGCAGAATTTGCCACTTTTCTAATCTCCCTATGGGCATCGGGTTTTGGAATATGTACTTTAAAGGATCCAACCTTGTTATGAGGTAGGTAGTGTGAGATTGAAGATAATGTCTCAGCTTCTGAGCAACCCAGGTCAAAACACAGTAAGTTCTCTCTAATAGAGTATATTTAGCTTTATAACTGGTGAACTTCTTACTCAAGTAGTAGATCGCCTGTTCATTCTTCCCAGTTACATCGCGTTGCCCGAGGACGCAGCCAAAAGAATTTTCCAATACCATCAGATACAAGAAAAGAGGTCTCCTTGGCTCTGGTGGGACCAAGACTGGCGGATTTGACAAATATTCTTTGATCTTATCGAAAGCTTCTTGACATTCATTCGTCCATTTGATTGCTGCATCTTTCTTTAGTAACTTGAATATGGGCTCATATGTGGATGTTAGCTGAGCAATGAACAAGCTGATATAGTTTAATCTGCCCAACAAGCTCATCACATCCTTCTTAGTTCTCGGAGGAGGCAGGTTTCGGATAGACTTTATCTTTGTTGGGTCTAACTCGATAGCTCCCCTACTGACTATGAAACCTAGAAGTTTTCCTGACGGGACTTCGAATGTACATTTAGCCGGATTCAGCTTCAAATCACACTTGCACAACCACTCGATGAACTTTCTCAAATCTCGAACGTGATATATCTCCTGATGCATCGTATCATGGAAGATGGCAGCCATGTCCCTCATATAGGTTGTGTCACACCTCCTTTTTACCTACTACACCCCACGAGGGGTGTAATAATAAGGGAGTGTTTTTCCAATTAAAGGATAATCGAAACGAGATTTCTTTATTTAATTCAGAGTCTCCATCGAGGATATTTATGGTGTCCCAAGTCACTGGATAAATCCCAAATCGAGGAAAAGATTGACTCTGTATTACAGTCCGTGAACCAGAAATCCAGATAAGGAATTCTGTTAACACGGGAGAAGGTATTAGGTATTCCCGAGTTCCGTAGTTCTTTCACGGTCGCTCAACTATTGTATTCGGCTTGTTTATCTGATTTTAATACATGATGAACTTATGTGCAAATTTTTACTTTTTACCGCTTTTATTATTATTAGTTTATAATGAGAATTGCAACGTTGTGAAAATAAATCTTGAACCACGTCACATCAATGCACCCGTGGTTATTGACACATTTCGACTCCGTTGAGATTTGGATTTGAGTCACATAAATGTGCACCCGAGTTTAAGAAAGTAAATTATAAAAAAAGGTGCCTAAAGAGACTAATGCATTATTATCTTAGGAAAAGCCGTGAAATTTACTAAACGGCCAATCACGAAATTTAAGTATTTTAATATAACCATTTATCGAGGGCCCCGCAATTTGTGCATTTTATTTGGCGAGGCTCGTCTCGTTTATTTTAGAAAGGCAAACCTAAAGCAATTGTGATTTTCTAATCTATTTGTCTCTAATAACAAAATAAAATTCTAATTAATGAGCCTTATTTAGGATCTATTACTTTTGAATCTATGACTTCCAATTAAGTCAAGCCCTCAACGGTTTTGGGACCTCAATATCTGCCCAGGAATGAAATGGCCAACCTGCCTTGATTAGTTGTTACGTGCATAAAGTCCGGGCTGTCTGTGAAAGACGTTGAAACCCAAATTGTCCGATAGTGGACTGTTAAGCTTTTAATTGTTAAATCAAACTAAGTTTTAGCTCAAATTGAATACACACACACTGATATTCTCCAAATTATGCACTCAACGATTATGAAGATTACCTTACTTGCTTATCTATTAGTGAGTTTCTAATTATCACTATAAAGGGAAATCAGACGGAATGCATGGTTGGATTTGAACAACAATAATTACTAGCTCAGACTAACAATATTAAACCAACACTCAATACTTAAGAGAGTCATGAATTTAGAAATGGATTACTGAAGATTATTAGAACCGCTTATCGCCCAACGTCTTTTGATTATTAATTCAATGTCCAATTGCAAAACTATTCCTCATAGAGATCCAAATTGCACTACAGTAGTAGCAATAGCTAAACAAACATACTTCTCCAATTAGTTTAACAGTCCTTAAGCTAAACAGTCCCGGATTTCTCTCAGCCAGCTATATTCTTCACTTTCAGACTGTTTTAGACTCTCCAAAATGCTCCCTCTGACTGATAAAAAAAGGTCCCTAACTCTGTCCTAAATGCTCCTTATTTATGCCTAAAACAGGCCCCTTCACAGCTCTTAAAACAATTATTAAAACCATTCTTTGCCCATGATATTTCCTGAATCCCACTACTATATGTCTAATTTATTTTTAATTCAATTAAGTATGGGCAGCTTATTATTTAATCAATTTCCCTTATACTTGCCCATACCATTATGTTTTATTCCCCACTATTTTTAGACAAGAAATTAGTTTAATGCTTTGGTACCTTACTGTCAGACCACTCAAACTACCCATTTCAAAGCTTCTAAATCCCAAAAATACCTCCTTGAAACCCCTGAAACTACTATCCTACCTTAACCCCTTAAATCTGTACCAAACCTATCATCTATAACCAATTGAAACTCAACAAATTCAATCAGCGGTTCAAGCTAGAACTCAGATTAGATCAAATAACATCAAAGTAAGAACAATGATTCCGAACAAAATCCTATTGAACCACTAAGATCAAATCTGACTGACACAGATAAATGGGAATAAGCTAACTGTATTGGGAACAAATCATAACTCGAAATTAACGTTAAACAAAAATGCAGGAACAGACAGTATACTAACTATAAGCTATGAGGCTGACCATATAAGGGTCAGAAAATGAAACAACATCTAATAACTCGGAGAGAACAACTAAACTATAGGCATGAACGGACCAATCGACAAAACCATTTAATCGATTCAACATATTCTAATCAACCAAAAATGAGAAAAACTGGACCAGAGAAAGGGTCCGAAAGAGGAGGAAGAGGTAATTGATAGAAATGAAGAATTATAACAAAACTCAATCCGATAAATAATAAAAAACAACAAAAACAAACAAAAAATAAAAGGAAAGAAGAAGAAACACCTCAGAATCTACAGGCTAAACTCCAATCCGTTCCAATCGAAACTTCGACTTGAGGTTGAAGCCGACATGGACCTTAATCGAGTGTTCTCAACTGAGAACACACGACTAAGGTCGATGACAACTTCAATTTTCCTACTTCGGCTTGATTTCAAGCTTCGGTTCTGTTAGGGTTCACTCAATCGGTTTAAGATTCGTCAAGCTCCGGCTCGATTCGAGTGAAAATAGGGGTGGTTTAGGGACGAGGGAGGTCCGGGGGTCAACTGGTGTTGATTTGGGGTCAAGTTGAGGCGGCTAGGGTTTTGGACCGATCTTCGATTGAAGATTCAAAAGGTTCTGTCAAGATTCGAGGGATGAGGGACATGGATTAGGAGAGAGGGTGGTTTGGGGGCTTAGGGGTGTTATTTTGGTGGTCATCGGCATCATTGCCGCCGGGTTTCAAGCGAAGGGGAGGGGTGGCGGCTAGGGTTTTGTGGGGGTCGTCTCTAAGAGGTATGAGAGAGACGATGGGTAGGGTTTGGCTATGGGGGGCTGTGTATGGTTTTAGGAATATATAGTGGGGTGGGGGTTTAATCCTGGCCATTTGATCAAACGAGATCAACGGCCTGGATCATTTGTTTGAGTGGAAACAGTGTCGTTTGGTTAAGTCGGGGAATGGGTCGGTCCGGGAAAGTGAGTCGGGGTTGGACCGGGTGAGGACGGGGTGATCTGGACCGTTGGATCAAGTGAGATCAATGGCCCAAATTGGGTGTGACAGAACGACAATGTTTGGACGTCTGTATTTCCAGCACAAGAGGACCGGGTAATGGGTGTTTGAATTGGGCTGTTTTGGTGCTTTTGGGCCATATTTCCCTTTTAATTGAAGTGGCCCAATACGATTATTCGTTTTTCCTCCTCTTTTCTTTTATTTGCTTCCTAAACTAATTTTCCTAATTTTAAAACCAAAAATCCTAGAGTATATTGTAAAACCAAAATTAACTTAAAATGCTAAAAAAATAATTATCACACAACATTAAAATAAAGAAAGTCATACAATTTGACATTAAACACTAAAATGCGAAGTACATTATTTTTGTAAAACAAACGTAATTACTCCTAATTATAGAATTAAATCATAAATACAAATGCGACATATTTTTGTATTTTTTACTAATTTTAACAAATAAACACGCACAGACGAATGCAAACAAATACTAAAAATATCACGAAAAATTCACCAAAATGCACATAATAAAACAGACAATTTTTGTTTTGATTTCTTTGGGAGTAGTTCATATGGGGCAAAAATCACGTGCTTACAACTGCCCCTCTTTGCCCGTAAATATGAAGAGTTTTTGTGCAAAGACAAAGTGAGCGGATACGAGCGATTTTTGCCCGTTTGAGTACTCCGTGTGAAGCATTTTTTGAAAGATTTGACCGAACCTTTGCTTCAAAAGGTCTTCTACATATCCCTGGCTAAAAGGGAATCAGGTCAATGTAGTTCAGGAAGTTTTGGTAGCTGGGACTACCATGAAACTGTGGTTTTTCTATTACTGTTGTTGCTACTGCTGCTACTGCTTACTGAACTCCTTATTACATTGTACTCCATAGTATGCTAACTATGAGCTCTGAGGCTGAGCATATAAGGGTTAGAAAATGAAACAACATCCAATAACTCGGAGAGAACAACTAAACTATAGGCATGAACAGACCAATCGACGAAACCATTTAATCGATTCAACATATTCTAATCAACCAAAAATGAGAAAAACTGAACCAGAGAAAGGGTCCGAAAGAGGAGGAAGAGGTAATTGATAGAAATGAAGAATTATAACGAAACTCAATCCGATAAATAATAAAAAACAACAAAAACAAACAAAAAATAAAAGGAAAGAAGAAGAAACACCTCAGAATCTACAACCTAAACTCCAATCCGTTCCAATTGAAACTTCAACTTGAGGTTGTAGCCGACATGGACCTTAATCGAGTGTTCTCGACTGAGAACACACGACTAAGGTCGATGACGACTTCAATTTTCCTACTTCAACTTGATTTAAAGCTTTGGTTCTGTTAGGATTCGCTCAATCGATTTAAGATTCGTCAAGCTCCGGCTCGATTCGAGTGAAACTAGGGGTGGTTTAGGGACGAGGGAGGTCCGGGGGTCAACTGGTGTTGATTTGGGGTCAAGTTGAGGCAGCTAGGGTTTTGGACCGATCTTCGATTGAAGATTCGAAAGGTTCTGTCATGATTCGAGGGATGAGGGACATGGATTAGGAGAGAGGGTGGTTTGGGGGCTCAGGGGTGTTAATTTGGTGGTCGTCGGCGTCGTTGCCGCCGGGTTTTAGGCGAAGGGGAGGGGTGGTGGCTAGGGTTTCGTGGGGGTCGTCTCTGAGAGGTATGAGAGAGACGATGGGTAGGGTTTGGCTATGGGGGGCTGGGTATGGTTTTAGGAATATATAGTAGGGTGGGGGTTCAATCCTGGCCGTTTGATCAAACGAGATCAACGGCCTGGATCATTTGTTTGAGTGGAAATGGTGTCGTTTGGTTAAGTGGGGGAATAGGTCGGTCCGGGAAAGTGGGCTGGGGTTGGACCAGTTGAGGACGAGGTGATCTGGACCGTTGGATCAAGTGAGATCAATGGCCCAGACTGGGTGTGACAGAACGACGTCGTTTGGACGTCTGTATTTCCAGCACAAGAGGACCGGGTAATGGGTGTTTGAATTGGGCTATTTTGGTGCTTTTGGGCCTGATTTCCCTTTTAATTGAAGTGGCCCAATACGATTATTCATTTTTCCTCCTCTTTTCTTTTATTTGCTTCCTAAACTAATTTTCCTAACTTTAAAACCAAAAATTCTAGACTATATTGTAAAACCAAAATTAACTTAAAATGCTAAAAAAATAATTATCACACAACATTAAAATAAAGAAAGTCACACAATTTGACATTAAACACTAAAATGCGAAGTACATTATTTTTGTAAAACAAACTTTATTACTCCTAATTGTAGAATTAAATCATAAATGCAAATGCGACATATTTTTGTATTTTTTACTAATTTTAACAAATAAACACGCACAGACGAATGCAAACAAATACTAAAAATATCACGAAAAAATTGACCAAAATGCACACAATAAAACATACAATTTTTGTTTTGATTTCTTTGGGAGTAGTTCGTATGGGGCAAAAATCACGTGCTCACAGCTGCCCCTCTTTGCCAGTAAACATGAAGAGTTTTTGTGCAATGACAAAGTGAGCGGATACGAGCGATTTTTGCCCGTTTGAGTACTCCCTGTGAAGCATTTATTGAAAGATTTAACCGAACCTTTGCTTCAAAAGGTCTTCTACATATCCCTGGCTAAAAGGGAATCAGGTCAATGTAGTTCAGGAAGTTTTGGTAGCTGGGACTACCATGAAACTGTGATTTTACTGTTACTGCTGTTGCTACTGCTGCTACTGCTTACTGAACTCCTTATTACACAGTGCTAAACAAAATAAGAATCTAGACTAAACTATAGTCTAAGAATTACAAAATCCTATTTAGACCTTACAACTGCTCTTTTGTCTCTTGTTGATTTGTGTCTCTTCTGATGTTTCTTTATTTCTGACTTGCCTTGTATTCTCTTTTGATTACCGAACTCGAACTGCTTGTTTCCTTCTTGTGAGTTTTGAATTACTGTTCCTTCTTCCGGCCACTGTTACCTTCCTTCTGATTTCTGAATTTGTATTTATGCTGGGGATTTTTTTTGTAACCTTCCGCTCTCCCGGCGGGTTACTGACTTCTTGAATTGAAAAGGTACGCCTTTCCGCTCTTCAGGCGGGTTCCTGACTTCAACTATAACTTAAAATACAATGCCATTCCAATCTCCAGGTGGGCTCCTGACTTTAACAACAACTTAAAAAATATAATGCCATTCCGATCTCCAGGCAGACTCCTGATTTCAACAACTCAAAAATATAACGCCATTCCGATCTCTAGGCGGGCTCCTGACTTCAACAACAACTTAGAAAATAAAACGCCATTCCGATCTCCAGGCGGGCTCCTGACTTCAACAATAACTCAAAAAAATATAATGCCATTCCGATCTCCAGGCGGGCTCCTGACTTCAACAACAACTTTCAAAATATAACACCATTCCGATCTCCAGGCGGACTCCTGATTCCAACAACAACTCAAAAAATAAAATGTCATTCCGATCTTCAGGCGGGCACCTGACCTCAATCAACAAATTAAAAATAAAATACCATTATATTCTTTAGGCGGGCACCTGACCTCAACTATAATTTAAAACTTCAAATACAATTTAAAAAGATAACGACTTTCCGTTCTTCAGGCGGGCACCTGACTTCAACACAATTTAAAAAGATAACGCCTTTCCGTTCTTCAGGCGGGCACCTGACTTCAACAACTTAAAAATAAAATGCCATTCCGTTTTTCAGGCGGGCACCTGACCTCAATAAACAACTTAAAAATAAAATGCCATTCCGTTCTTCAGGCGGGCACCTGACCTCAACTATAATTTAAAACATTCAAATACAATTTAAAAAGATAACGCCTTTCCCTTTTGTTATCTTAGGTAAAAAAGTCATCAGACTAAGATTCTTATCTTTATCTTATGTGAAAGATTCATCAGACTAAGATTTTTATCTTTATCTTAGGTGAAAGATTCAACAGACTAAGATTTTTATTTTAGGTGAAAGATTCATCAGACTAAGATTTTTATCTTTATCTTAGGTGAAAAATTCATCAAACTAAGATTTTTATCTTTATCTTAGGTGAAAGATTCAACCGACTAAGATTTTTATCTTAGGTGAAAGATTCATCAGACTAAGATTTTTTTATCTTAGGTGAAAGATTCATCAGATTAAGATTTTTCGAATTCAGACTTTCTTAATTTTTCCCAAATTCAGACTTCCTTTTTCTTTTTTTTCTTTTCAAATTATGCCTTCCTTCTTCTTGTTATCTCATTTGAATTTTCCCAAACGTGTTGCCTTCCCACTTCTTTGGTTATCTTACTTGAAACCTTCCAACTGCTGCCTTGTTATTTTATCTGCAACTTTCCAACTGTCACTTCCTACTTCCTGTTATTTTGTCCAAAACTTCCCAATTGTTACTTTCCCCTTTTGCTGTCTTATTTGAAACCTTCCAACTGTTACTTCCCACTTCTTGTTATCTTAGGAGAAAGATTCATCAGACTAAGATTTCCTATCTTAGGAGAAAGATTCATCAGACTAAGATTTCCTATCTTAGGAGAAAAATTCATCAGACTAAGATTTAGACTCTAGGAGATAATTCATCAGACTAGGTCCATTTTTGTGTGACCTTAGGAGAAAGATTCATCGGATTAAGATTTCCTATCTTAGGAGAAAAATTCATCAGACTAGGATTTTGACTCTAGGAGAAAATTCATCAGACTAGGTCCTTTTGTGTGATCTTAGGAGAAAGATTCATCAGACTAATATTTTTATATCTTAGGAGAAAAATTCATCAGACTAAGTCCATTTTGGCGTGATCTTAGGAGAAAGATTCATCAGACTAAGATTTTTCTATCTTAGGAGAAAAATTCTTCAGACTAAGATTTTTCACCATAGCCAGACTAGCTTTGTTCCTGTTACATACAAAGAAAAATTTGTTAGTTTTAAAAGGGGTTGTCGGTTGTAACCTTCTCGCTGGGGATGATTTCCTCCTTCAAAACTACCCTCAAAACTGGTATTTCATTCTTCTGCAAACTGCTGGGGATAACACTTTTTTCCAAATATGTTATCTTCCTCCTTCAAAGACTACTTCCCTTAAAGCTGGTGTTATCTTCCTTCTTCAAAACTACTTCCTTTACAACTTGTGTTTCATTCCTCTGAAAACTGCTGGGGATAACACTGGCCTTTTTGTTTTCTTTCGGGGATAACACTGCTGGGGAATTATCTTTCTTCTTTCCTCAAGTGGGTATCCGACTTCAGAAAAATTTTCAAAATGAAAGAAAATTTTTCTTGCCCCAGTTTGACAACTTTCCTCGTATCATACTTTTCCGCCATCAATAACATTTCCTACCCCTGTTTCAAATCAAAGAAAATTCTATCTGTTTAAAGTGTGGTGGTTGGTTGTGATGCTCCTGCTGGGGATGGTTCTCCTTTTCTCTTTTCCCTGCTCTATGTCGCCCGACCATCTTGAAACTTGACGATTCCTTATTCACAATACCTCTCCCCATTATTTCCAGTCTTCTTATCTGACCCCTCACATTCCATGACAGCTGACTCTGCTTGAGGATCTTGCATGTCTACTGATTAAACACTTTCTCCATTCAGCTCCAATATCTTCTTTTGTGGCACTGTTCATGAACTGGCATTTCCCCGACCTTTGTGTTTCACATGCATTCCTAAATTATGTCCATCGCTCTTCGCGTTGTTCTTTCTTGATTGGTCCACCGACCTTGGCCTTGAGGTCTATAACCTTTGATTTTCGCCGGGGATATCCTTCTTTGACACTGGTCCATCCTTTTGTCATTCTCATCATCGAATATACCCTTTATTCACTCACCCTAGCCCTCCTTCTGTTACACCGTCCATGAATTGATATGGACCAATCTTGGGTGTTTTGCACGAGTCTCAAAACATGTTGATAACACCAGCTCAGCGCTCTTTGTTGCTCCTTCCTGACTCATGCCACTTTGACGTATCAGTCAGATCTCGTCTTGGAAAGATGATGGTAAATTTTGAAGTCATTTCTCACTTCTTCTGACCCAACAGACTCAGGCAGAGGAAACGAACGAAAATAAAAGGAACAGAGTAAAAGACAAAAGAAAGAGATGACTCCTAGCAAGAAAAACTATAAAGTAAAAGCCTATGTGACATGGTGATTTCCATCTAATTCTCAGTCCTTATTCGACTTGTAATGCTCAAAGGGTTTTCACTATCAAGCCTCTCTCATTTTGGTTTTTCTCTCAACTTACAGTCGCTTCAAGGTGCCAGTGAAGGTTTTCACCGATAAGACTCTCTCATTTGTATTACTTTTCAGCTGGGGATTGGGGTGTTACTGATAAAACTCTCTGATTTTATTTCTTTTCTGCTGGGGACCAGAGTGTTATTATTGACTTCCATTTGCCTGACTTGGCATCTTTTGAAGACTGATCGGGAGGTCTTTCTTTGGACCGTAATGTGGGATTTTTGGTAGGGCTAGAAAGAAAGGGTATTAAAGGCTCAAACAAATCAACCTGGGTTCAAAATTACAACCTTTGGAACTATATTTCTTTACACCAAAACTACTTCTGCCCCAGTTTCTTGCTTGGGGATTTTTTTGATGATTTTTTTTACACTATGACCGAGCCGTGAAACGCCTACGTATCCTCTTTGAGGAATCAAGTCAAACGTAGTTCCCAATTCCTTGTTGTTCTTGTTTCTTTTCCACTTATTATTTTTGTTTTCTTTATCTCTTTCTTTCTCTTTTGTTGTTTTTTGTTGTTTTTGTTGTTTTCTTTTTCTTTTTCTTTATCCTCTAATCTTTGCTACTGATTCCGAACGAGGGGTATGAAAGAAAATAAATAAGGCTCAAAGGGTTAACAAAGGATAAAGTGTTTAGATAGCAAAATAAAATGCCTTCGTCATTCCAATCTTCAAAACACGCCAAGCACAAACAACGCGTTTAAACAAAGATCTGTAACATATTCAGATCGTGCTAGACTTGATAGCTATATCAACATCTTTGCTTTCTTCATCTGTTAAATACAAAGCACCCTTTGGGCAATACTTTCACTCCCATTATCATGAACGACCCCGTCAATTTGGCAAACTTGCCTTTAGGGTTTCTTTATGTTCTATCTGCCCCAGTTCCACATGGTTCGGGCTTCAAATGAATAAAAACTATTTTTATTTCCGTTAAGTGTCCCAATCATCTCCCCATGGTTTTATGGTTAACTTTTGAGATTAGGCCTAAACAGTACACGCATGTCATGTTACTAGAGTCAACAGGAAAAGAACTATAAAAAGGAGAGGACCAAACAAAAGAAAATGTCTAGAAATAATGGAAAACAAAGAATCGCATTAGACAGACAGGAAAGAGTTTTGTATAACAAAACAAGCACAATAAATTGGGGTACAACCCTTGGAACAAACCTAGACAACACCAAATGAGATACTATGACCAAAGGACCTGGACAAAATAAAATGATAGAAGGGTTTGATTTACAAGACAATATTCAGATTACAACCCTGAAATAACCTGGACAACAGAAATGACAACAACATGAACCACCAAGACTCTACTCCGGCTGACCAAAAAATGGAGCTTCTTCCCAATTACCAGGCACGACATCTTAGCCACTGAGCTTTGCATCAATATTGCCAAGACCACTATATGCTCCAATATCTATAGCTTTAGTTAATACATCCCCGAGAGGATTCACGTGCTCCCTGTCACTGTCATTGATCACAAGCACCCCTTCTTGAATCATTTTCTCTAACTCCCTTTTCAAAGCACGACAATTCTCAATGCTATGCCCTGGGACATTGGAGTGGTACGCACATCGTGCAGTAGGATCAAAGCTTCTTGCACGTGTATCTGGAGTACATCCGGTGAGTGGCTCAATCAGGCCAGAATGCTTCAACCTTTCAAAAAGACTTGCATAAGATTCTCCGATAGGGGTAAGAGCCTTTTCTCGTTTCAGCAACCTCTCGTTCCTAAATGCCTGATTTGGATTAAAACCTGACCCAGGGGGTTCCGGTACGCTCGTGGGGTGGATAGGCATTTTGTGGAGCTGGGTACTTGGAAAGTGAAGCATGTCTTTGGGAGTCCCATGGAGAGAAGCAGCATCGGGGAAATATAGTTGGTCGACGAGTGATGGAGGTACTTGGGTGGCTGGGAAAGCTGTCATAAGCGGGTAGATATGGAGAGTATGGAGGATCACCCGTTATTGTGTTAGGTGTTTTTGTAAGGACATAGTCCTGGAAGCTAGGCGGTAGCGGGGGTGGTGTTTTCCCCGTCATCCATGCCCGATACATGCTTGCCACATGATGTCTCAACATTTTCATTTCTTCTACCAACCCGTTGTTCTGTTCAACCAGCTAGTTTCGGGCATCGGTACCAACCCACTTAGTTCTGTTGTTCTCTGCCATTGTCTTTTGCCTTTGTGTTGCAGGGAAGCATTACTTTAGAACCACAACCAACCACCTCTTTCTTTACAATTCAAAACATGTTAGAATGGACTCAGTCAGTCCTTATTATTATCAACATTTTTCTCTTTTTTTTTATATATATAGTTGTGGTCGAATCTTATGGAGATTGCCTACATATCATGACCCCGCATGAATCAGACCTTGTGTAGTTCGGGCAGTTAAACGCCAAACAACAATAAAACATTTTTGGAATTTTCAATTTTTCATAACAAACAAACTTTGATTAAAAAGAATTTCAAGACTGACCAAACTAACATGTTTTGAAGGAAAGACGAAATATAGATCCGAAAATCAAACAACCCACCTACTCTAATAAAAAGAAATACAAACTTAAAACAAACTGACAGATTCCTTTCCTATCTGCCAATTTTAACCAAATGGCTATTTTTGCAAGCATGGCCCCTTCCTAATTTCACATGAATTTTGAGGCCGGGAGGATTATTTTATGATATTTCACAAACTTGTTCGTTCTTTTACAAAAATAGCCTTTCGACTACTGAAAGATACTCTAAGTCTATCTTGGCAAGAACGGTTCAAGACACCGTCGAAGATGGAATGGCTTATTTTGACTAAAAATCTAATTGGTATTCACTTGACCACTGACTCTTTTTCTTATTTTTCAAATTAAAATAGAAGACCTGGTTTTGCAAACACGGCCTTTCAGCACTTCAGTGACGAAGAATTTAAGGCTGTGTGGGCTAACTGGTCAAAAGCCTTAAAAATGACCAAAGGTGGCTGTTTATGCAAAGTCATCCCTCCGGCGCCCCTTCCGGGAACATTCGGCTATTTTTGAAAAAAATAGCATCACCCGACTTAGTTATGACTCTTTTTCTTGTTTTTCAAAAATAGAAAACCCGATATGGCAAACACGGCCTTTCAGCGCCTCGGGGACGAAGATATTAAGGCTGTGTGGGTCAATCGGCCAAAAATCTAAAACAATGGCCGAAGATGGCCGTTTATGCAAAGGCAGCCTTCCAGCGTCCTTTTCGGAAACATTCGGCTATATTTGATAAGAACGGCATCACTCGACTTATTTATAACAAAAATTAAAATTTGACATTTTTTGGCTATTTTTTGCAAAAGGGGAGGTTGGACCCGATGTGGGTTGCCTACGTATCTCACACCCTGTGAGAATCAAAGCGGCGTAGTTCTGCCAAACAAAACAGACTATTTTTGAAAGGACATTTTTTCCTTTTCTCTTTTTTACTTCATCGGTAAATAAAGCAAACAATTTTTTGAAAACAAGACTTTTTCTTTAGCAAAATAAATTATTTTTGAAAACAAGATTCTTTTCATTTTTTTAATGGTAAATAAAAAAATAAAATCTCTTTTTTTTTGTTTCTCTTTTCATTTGGTAAATGAAACAAACTATTTTGAAAAATAAAATATTTCCTTCTTTTTTTCATTTTTCTCAAAAATTTGGCAGAATTTTGATACCATTTGGGCATTGGTATTTTCAAAAGAGGTGATTAACTCTCTTACCCTCTACACTGCTATCTTTTTTTCAATTTTTTTCAATATTCAAAAGCCGGTCAGCATGCAAGTCTGAAGCAAATAAATGCGTAAAACAAACAGGATGTAGCAGGATGGTCCTTTTCATTTCAGGTTGCTTGTCCTAGAAGGTCCCAACCCCTGTGTTGAGTGCCCTTAGTCAAATTCACATGATGCAAATAAGCGTTTCTACTAGGGATCCGGCATGAGGCTATGTTATTCTAGGTTCAAAACTTGGTTGTTTGTTCTAAACCTGGCTTACCCGAGTGGACAGCTCGAGCCGAAGGGGAGGCAGCGTACCGAGAATACAGAACTTCACCGGCAACTTATCCGAACCTCGTTCTAAAATTGGAGTAGACTCTATACAGAAAAGAAGTCACATGAAGTGCACCCTTCTTCATTATTTAGAAGACTTATAGAGGAGATGGGTTTCGGCACAGTTTATATACAGTTCACAGAATATCAAAGCGGTAAAAGCAGTCAATTAGCACATTAAGCACATATCATGTAGCAAAATCAGATAAAGCCAAACACAACGATTATTCTAAGCTCGAAATCTGAACCCTGAACAAAACGTTCTGGGTTCTTTTCCCCAGCAGAGTCGCCAGAGCTGTCACACCTCCTTTTTACCTACTACACCCCGCGAGGGGTATAATAATAATGGAGTTTTTTCCAATTAAAGGACAATCGAAATAGGATTTATTTATTTAATTCAGAGTCACCACCTGGGAGATTTATGGTGTCCCAAGTCACCGGTTGAATCCCGAATCGAGGAAAAGATTGACTCTGTATTACAGTCCGCGAACCAGAAATCCGGATAAGGAATTCTGTTAACACGGGAGAAGGTGTTAGGCATTCCCAAGTTCCATGGGTCTAGCACGGTCGCTCAACTGTCGTATTCGGCTTATTTATCTAATTTTAATACATGATGAACTTATGTGCAAATTTTTTAATTTTTACCGCTTTTATTATTATTATTTTATAATGAGAATTGCAACGTTGTGAAAACACATCTCGAACCACGTCACATCAATGCACCCGTAGTTATTGATACATTTCGACTCCGTTGAGATTTAGATTTGGGTCACATAAATGTGCACCCGAGTTTAAGAAAGTAAATTATAAAAAAATGCGCCTAAAGAGACTAACGCGTTATTATATGAGGAAACGCTGTGAAATTTACTAAACGGCCGATCCCGAAATTTAAGTATTTTAATATAACCATTTATTGAGGGACCCGTAATTTGTGCGTTTTATTTGGCGAGGCTCGTCTCGTTTATTTTAGAAAGGCAAACCTAAAGCAATTGTGATTTTCTAATCTATTTGTCTCTAATAACAAAATAAAATCCTAATTAATGAGCCTTACTTAGGAGCTATTACTTTTGAATCAATGACTTCCAATTAAGTCAAGCCCTCAACGGTTTTGGGGCCTCAATATCTGCCCAGGAATGAAGTGGCCAACCTGCCTTGACAAGTTGTTATGTGCATGAAGTCTGGACCGTCTATGAAAGACGTTGAAGCCCAAACTATCCGATAGTGGACTGTTAAGCTTTTAATTGTTAAATAAAACCAAGTTTTAGCTCAAATTGAATACACACACACTGAGAAGCTCCAAATTATGCACTCAACGATTATGAAGATTACCTTACTTTCTTATCTATTAGTGAGTTCCTAAATTATCACTATAAAGGGAAATCAGATGGAATGCATGGTTGGATTTGAACAACAGTAATTAGTAACTCAGACTAACAATATTAAACCAACACTAAATACTTAAGAGAGTCATGCATTTAGAAATGGATTACTGAAGATTATTAGAACTGCTTATCACCCAACATCTGTTGATTATTAATTCAGTGTCCAATTGCAAAATTATTCCTCATATCGATCCAAATTGCACTACATTATTAGTAATAGCTAAACAGAAACATACTTCTCGAATTATTCTAACAGTCTTTAAGCTAAACAACCCCGGATTTACCATTCAAAACAGTCCTATTTTAATTACAATAAGCACTCAATCACACAATATAGAGAACTACCTAATGTAACAAAATTATCCAAATAATAAAACTACGACAGATATTCAACTTCAGTTTCATTTCACGTTTCCAACAGATGGAGCTACATCGACATAGGCTCAAAATATGTACCTGGAATTAAATGCAAAATGAAGAAGTAGTGAAGGTCAGTTAAAGCAGTAGTGAATAACAGCCCAGATTTAACACCGCGAATCGAGTTCAGTTGCAAAAATGCCACAAGATTCAATCAGAAACAAATCAGACAGCAGCAACAAATAAAAACCACGTATAATTGAACCCAAAATGACTTCACAAACCCAAACAAACATCAAACAGATGCAACACCAGTAAATGATCCCAAAACAACTCAATTGCAACCCCAACTAATAGAAATCCAACCAGAAACAACTCTTAGAATCTCAACTCAATGGAACAGTAGAACCAAGTGTGTGTATCTATATTTCTGTGTGTCCTCAAAATCTCATCCATCTCTCTATATATTCTTCACTTTCAGACTGTTTTAGACTCTCCAAAATGCTCCCCTGACTGATAAAAAAAAGGTCCCCAACTCTGTCCTAAATGCTCCTTATTTATGCCTAAAACAGGCCCCTTCACAGCTCTTAAAACAATTATTAAAACCATTCTTTGCCCATGATATTCCGTGCATCCCACTACTATATGTCTAATTCAAGTAAGTATGGGCAGCCTATTATTTAATCAATTTCCCTTAAAATTTCCCATACCATTATGTTTTGTTCCCCACTATTTTTAAACAAGACACTAGTTTAACGGTTATATTGGTACCTTACTGTCAGACCACTCAAACTACCCATTTCAAAGCTTCTAAATCCCAAAAATACCTCCCTGAAACCCCTGAAACTACTATCATACCTTAACCCCTTTAATCTGTACCAACCTATCATCTATAACCAATTCAAACTCACTAAATTCAATCAACAGTTCAAGCTAGAACTCAGATTAGATCAAATAACATCAAAGTAAGAACAATAATTCCGAACAAAATCCTATTGAACCACTAAGATCACATCTGACTGACACAGATACATGGGAATAAGCTAACTGTATTGGGAACAAATCATAACTCTAAAATGCAGGAACAAACAATATACTAACTATGAGCTCTGAGGCTGAGCATATAAGGGTCAAAAAATGAAACAACATCCAATAACTCGGAGAGAACAACTAAACTATAGGCATGAACGGACCAATCGACGAAACCATTTAATCGATTCAACATATGCTAATCAACCAAAAATGAGAAAAACTGGACCAGAGAAAGGGTCCGAAAGAGGAGGAAGAGGTAATTGATAGAAATGAAGAATTATAACGAAACTTAATCCGATAAATAATAAACAACAACAAAAACAAACAAAAAATAAAAGGAAAGAAGAAGAAACACCTCAGAATCTACAGGCTAAACTCCAATCCGTTCCAATCGAAACTTTGACTTGAGGTTGAAGCCGACATGGACCTTAATCGAGTGTTCTCGACTGAGAACACACGACTAAGGTCGATGACGACTTCAATTTTCCTACTTCAGCTTGATTTCAGGCTTTGGTTCTGTTAGGGTTTGCTCAATCGGTATAAGATTCGTCAAGATCTGGCTCGATTCAAGTGAAACTAGGGGTGGTTTAGGGACGAGGGAGGTCCGGGGTCTTGATTTGGGGTCAAGTTGAGGTAGCTAGGGTTTTGGACCGATCTTCGATTGAAGATTCGAAAGGTTCTGTGATGATTCGAGGGACGAGGGACATGGATTAGGAGAGAGGGTGGTTTGGGGGCTCAGGGGTGTTATTTTGGTGGTCGTCGGCATCGTTGCCTCCGGGTTTTAGGCGAAGGGGAGGGGTGGCGGCTAGGGTTTCGTGGGGGTCGTCTCTGAGATGTCTAAGGGAGACGATGCGTAGGGTTTGGCTTTGGAGGGGCTGGGTATGGTTTTAGGAATATATAGTGGGGTGGTAGTTTAATCCTGTCCGTTTGATCAAACGAGATCAACGGCCTGGATCATTTGTTTGAGTTGAAACGGTGTCGTTGGACTGGGTCGGTCCGGGAAAGTGGGTCGGGGTTGGACCGGGTGAGGACGGGGTGATCTGGACCGTTGGATCAAGTGAGATTAATGGCCCAGATTGGGTGTGACAGAACAACGTCGTTTGGACGTCTGTATTGCCAGCTCAAGAGGACCGGGTAAGGGGTGCTTGAATTGGGCTGTTTTGGTACTTTTGGGCATGATTTCCCTTTTAATTGAAGTGGCCCAATCCGATTTTTCATTTTTCCTCCTCTTTTCTTTTATTTTCTTCCTAAACTAATTTTCCTAATTTTAAAACCAAAAATCCTAGACTATATTGTAACCAAAATTAACTTAAAATGCTAAAAAAATAATTATCACACAATATTAAAATATAGAAAGTCACAAAATTTGACATTAAACACTAAAATGTGAAGTACATTATTTTTGTGATTTTTTTATTATTGTAAAATAAACTTAATTACTCCTAATTGTAGAATTAAATCATAAATACAAATGTGACATATTCTGTATTTTTTACTAATTTTAACAAATAAACACGCACAAACGAATGCAAACAAATACTAAAAATATCACGAAAAATTCACCAAAATGCACACAATAAAACAGACAATTTTTGTTTTGATTTCTTTGGGAGTAGTTCGTATGGGGCAAAAATCACGTGCTCACAGGTTGCTCCAGCATTCTTCAGACCAAATGGCATGACTCTGTAGCAATATGTACCCCAGGGTGTGGTGAAGTATGTTTTCTCTACGTCTTGTTCATCCATCAACACCTGACAATATCCTACGTAGCTATCCACGAAGGACTATATCTCATGCTTGGCGCAGTTATCAGTAAGGATGTGGATGTTAAGAAAAGGGAAATTGTCCATGGGACTTGCCCTGTTCAAATCTCTATAATCCACACACACCAGGGCCTTTCCATCTTTCTTTGGAACTAGGACTACATTAGCCAACCATGTAGTGTACCGAACTACTCTGATTACCCCTGCTTTCCGCTGTTTCGTGATTTCTTCTTTGATCTTATCTCTGATGTCAATTTTAAGCTTTCTCTACTTTTGCTGGACTGGAGGGCAATCGGAATAAGTTGGCAATTTATGAACCACTAAATCAACACTCAACTGTGGCATGTCGTCATACGACCACGCAAACACATCTTTAAACTCAAACAGGAGTTGGATGATTGCATCTCGAGTTTTCTCATCCGTGTGAATGCTTATTTTTGTTTCCCGGATTTCCTCAGAAGTTCCCAAGTTAACTGGGTCAGTATCATTCAAATTTGACTTAGGTTTATTCTCAAATTGTTCCAGTTCTTGATTTATTTCCCTAAAAGCCTCTTCTTCATCATATTCCAGTTCTTGGTTCATTATTTTGCAATTAGATAGAGTGTTTGGGTCTGAGCATGAAGTCCGCAAGCATGTTATGTTATTTAAAGCCATATTATTATAACTGAAAAGAAGAAAATAAAAGAGGGAAATAATGAAAATCAGAAAGAATACATAGAATGAACGATGAAATATTGATTTCATTTCTTGGAATTGGGAAGACAGGGTTTACATTAGGAAATTTAAAGACAAGAAACTAAAAAAAACATTCGAGTTACACCCTGGAATAACTCGGGATGCAGAAAGAGTAGCAGGACAGGTCTATCGGGACTCCCGCCTGATCGTAAATGGCGTAGCCTTCCAATTTTGAAGCTTGGTGCTTGGTCCCATGTAAAACACCTCAACGGTGCTAGTTCCCTCTCCTGGCTGAACCATGTAAGTTTCGTAGAGTACTTTTCTCGTTGCCCCACATATTTCCTCAATCTCTTCAACCGTGAAAACCTCATCATCTTTCTCTTCACTGCACTTCGGCTTGATAAAGGTTTTATACAAATGTGGCAGTGGCCGTGGCAAGACCCATCCCTCATTCTTTCTCTCATCTGCCTACTTTATATCATCTAGGGTAGGGTGGAAGCCTATCCCAAAGAACTTTTCGGTTGTAGGCAGAGTCACCAGCTCAGATATTCCTTGCAGAGATTTTCCAATGCCTTTCCCTGGCTTGAAACCATGTATGATCATTTCCTTGGCCACCGTAATCGAGGCATTGGATAGGAAGGGTTGAGGGCAAGGAGTTCCTTCTTCATGCTGATCTGCCACCACAACTTCGAATGCTTGTTAGACTATGTGTTCACTGCCTTCCCTCGCTTCTAGGCATGGGACGGATGGGTCCCGATAGATTGACTGTTCTTCTTATCCATGAACCACAATTTCTTGACCCTCATATTCAAATTTCACCATTTGGTGAAGGGTAGAAAGTACTGCTCCTGCGGCATGGATTCAAGGCCTTCCCAAAAGAAAATTATAGGACGTATCCATGTCCAGAACTTGGAAATTCACCTCGAAGTCCACCAGTCCAATAGTCAAGATTAGGTCAATTTCTCTAACGGTATCTCTTTTAATGCCGTTAAAGGTTCTCACACAGACATTTTTGGGACGAATCCTTCCAATCCCGATTTCCATACGCTGCAATGTGGAGAGTGGGCAAATGTCTACCCCCGAACCTCTGTCTACCATGACTCCCTTTACATAATATCCCTCATATTTAACGGTTAAGTGCAAGGCTTTATTGTGAGCAGCTCCTTCTAGAGGCAGGTCATTTTTGCTGAATGAAATCTGATTGACAGCAAAGAACCTTTCCGCCATCCTTTCTAGTTGTTCCACCGAGGTTTCAACTGGTACGTATGCCTCATTCAGAGTTTTCATTTAAATTTTTTGATGCTCAGAAGATTTCATCAGCAATGACAACAAGGACAATTGTTCGGGATACTTTCGCAATTGATCGACCACCTCACAGTCGTCCATCTTCATCTTCTGAAAGAAAGAGTCTGGTTCCTCAGCGCTCACAGGTTTATTAGGCGGGAAACGCCTTCTGGTGGCATTGTTTACTTCTTCTATGTTTGAGTATTTTTCAACAGGGGGATTTTCTGGAAGCTCTCCCGAGATCTCTTTTACTTTATACGTAACCACCGTCTGATTATAATTCCACGGCACTGCAGTAGGGTTCGTCATAGGCTTCTGTGGTATGCGTCCAATAACCACAGGCTCATTCAGCCCCGATGGTTTGATTGTCCCCCGCACACATAGGCTTGCTTGGGTACGTACACTTGTGTTCCCTTTTTCAATTCAAATTTATTTGGAGGGCTTGCAATCATCTGCTTTTCTTGGCGGCCTCGTGGAACATAGAGAATTCAATTTTTGGGAGGTATTGCCTCTATTCTTGTTTCATGTTTCTTTTCTGGTTCTGTCTTGGTGACTTTATTCTTATTTTCCCCTTTATCTTGCTTTGGGGCAATCTTCGACTTTCTTTTTGTATCAGTGATGGCAGTTATGGCTTTTAATGCTGGATCAAACTCTTTATCCTCACAAATCATTCCGATCACTAGCCCGTTATTATGGGCCGGAAGTGGATTATTGGTCACATTTGGGACCTCCTCGTCCCTCAGCACTATCTTTCCCTGCTCTATTAAGTTCTCCACCGCTCGTTTCAGATTCCAACAGTCATTTGTATCATGGCCTTCTGCCCCGGAATGATAAGCACACCTGACACCGACTCTGAAGGCAGGCGATGCTGGGTTATGCCTTGTTTGGGGGACCGGCTGTAGTAGACCCATCTGGACAAGTTTCGGGAATAGATTAGAGAAAGATACACCAATTGGGGTAAAAGTTTGCCTCCTAGGTAGTTCACGGAGAGGAAAATTATTCTATGGAGGACGAGGATTATAGTGGTTTTGGTAGGGAGGCTGATTTCATGGGAATGGAGCTTGATTTCTACTGGCATATGGCTGCGGCCTGGCAAAGGGTTGAGCTTTCATGACCGCATAAGGTTGAGTAGCATAAGCCATGCCATGGTGAGGGTAGTAATGTTGAGGGGTTCTTTCCGAGAACATGGGTCTAGGAGCGCAGTGTTTTCTTGCACCGGATGTTGCCATAGACGGTTCTTCTTTCTTCTTACCCTTAGCCATTCCTCTAGACCCACCTTGAATGGCTTGGGAGGTTGCTCTAATGGGTGACAGGCTCAAGATTCTGCCTGTTTTCAGACCATTCTCCACCATCTCACCGATCTTAATTGCATCTACAAAAGGTTTGCCCATAGCTGACATCATGTTCTGGAAGTAATCAGCTTCCTGTTCCTGAATAAATACGGTGACCATTTCCACTTCATCCATTGGAGGTTTCACCCTCGATGCTTGCTCGCGCCACTTAATCGCATATTCCCGGAAACTTTCTGAGGATTTCTTCTTCAGATTGGCCAGTGAGCTCCTATCCGGTGCAATGTGTATGTTGTACTGAAACTATCGAACAAAATCTCTGGCAAGATCGTCCCAAATGTGCCATCGAGATATTTCCTGATCCATATACCATTCTGAGGCTATGCCTACCAAGCTTTCTCCAAAGCAAGCCATCAACAACTCCTCTTTTCCGCCAACCCCATGCAATTGGTTGTAGTACTTTTTAAGGTGAGCAATGGGATCTCCATGCCCATAATATTTCTCAAACTTCGGCATTTTGAATCCCATAGGCAGGTGCACGTGAGGGAACATGCACATGTCAGTATAGGAGACACTCTTCTGCCCGCTTAAACCTTGCATGTTTTTTAAGCTCTGCTCTAAAAGCTCCTCATCCTTTTTACCATCTCATCCTATTCAGGAACTTTAGGAGTTTTATCTTGTTTGGGTGTGAACTCAAACGGGGGTGGCTGAGACTAAGTGTATGTGGGATATTGAGGAGGATCCGCTTGAAAAATAGGATTTTGGAAAGTGAAGGCCGATGGATAAAAAGAGGGCCTTGGTAGTGGAGGTTGTGTGGTGGCAGAGCATGGCATAACGGTAAAAATATTGGGAGCTACTCCTGATGTGAACACCTGGGGGCGTACCTCACAAGGTGTTCCTACAAAGTGAGCAAACATGGTAGGCTGTCCCAATGGGGTATTCGGATAACTGATGGGGATGTTGGAAGTACCCCCAGATCTAGGTAAGAATTCAGGAAAGCCAGGAATATCACTTTGAGGATCCCTTCCATTTGTCCATGCATCCCACATCTCCATAACTCGGAGATGTAATATCCATTTTTCTTCAGCTGTGGCAGACTCGGAGGCCAGGATCCCCGAGATGGGGTTGTCTTCGGTGATGAGAACTGGTGGCAAAGTCATTTCAGATGACATTTCTATACTCCCTTTTGATCTGGTAAAATATTGATGTGATGCCAGTTTACCAAAAACCAACCATCGTTTCTATAAACCTAACCTGGAAATTGACAGCAAAAAACGGTTAATTTGAGACAAGTAATAGATAGGTAACTGCACATTGGGGTGTGATGCACCTATACAGTTAAATGGGTGTCTACATGTTTGAAACGGTTGCATGAGTCATCCCGGCTTTTCCTTTCCAATTTCTTTTCTTTTGATTTCTTTTTCCTTTTCTTTAATTTTTTTGGTTTTCCTCTCATTTTTCTTTCTTCTCCCCTTTTTTCTTTTTTCCTTAGGGTTATGGTCGAATCTTATAGAGATTGCCTATGTCTCATGACCCCGCATGAATCAGACCAAGCGTAGTTCTTGAAATAAATGCAAAAATAAGGAAATAATTTTTTGGGAGTTTTCAATTTTCGTTTTATAAAACATTGATTACAAAGATACTAAACTATTTATTTTTCTTAAAAGGGAAAATTACAAAATAGACTCAAAATAACAAAAATACAGACTCGATAACTAAGAATACATTAAAGCTTGAAATCCTGGGGCCCGCGGGGCATCATTCGGCATCGCCGCGGGCCTATGAGCAAGATCCCCTTGTAGCTGTTCCAGATCATTCATAACTGACAAACAAAAATCATCACCTTAGCAAAGAAGGTAGTATGACCCATTCTCTCGTATGCTTTCCATTTCATGACGATATAATCCGCGATGGCTATAATTCTAGTCGACTTATTTGCTGGTTGCGGGCTTCTAGCACCTGGGAGTCACGGAGGTGATAGTCTTGTAACTGCTGTATTTCTTTCACCATTATGGCCATTAGCCTATACCAATGCTCCCTCTCATCCTGGAACTCTTTAGCTTGCTTAGCTGCCTCGTCCTCAAGGGTATTCACTTTTCTTCTCAGATTAGTAATATTTCCCTCATAATTTCTTTTCATCTATTGCACAAATTGGGCCCTCTCCTCTGTCTTCTTTGTCCACTGCACCCGAATTTTTGCTATATTCCCTTCAGATTTCTCCAAATCTTCCTGGCACTCCAAGACTTGCTTTTTTAGTCCGCTTATCAACCTTTCATTGGCCCGACTTCTTTCTTGGTTGTTAGCAGCTATTTTCATTTGCCGGATCTGAGCCTTAAGAGCCTCATTTTCTTGGGTCAGCTTTTTCTTGTCACCTTCATTGGCTGCGGCTTGCAAGCTGTTTTCAAACTGAAGATCCCGACCCTACTTTTCCAATGCTCCTATTCGGGCCCTGTATTCATTCTCTTTGGCTAACCAATCCCATTGCACCTGGGCCCCGTCAGTAAATTGTTGGACATGTGGCCTCTTCGCGGGTATCTCAGGAATTTGGAATCTTTTGCCAAACCAAATCAAATATTTAGGGTCCACTTCGCCTTTAGCCTGATCCCACACTATGGTCTTAGGCTCAAGAAACCTACATTAATTCCATGTTTGGCAGATTTTTCCTTCTGGAAATGCAGCTTTCAGACCTAGTTTGATGACTTGTTTACTCAGATCTTCATCACCGTGGACGGTTTGAAATCTTCCCAATTGGTGCAAGACCCTGTAGGGAGCATAGGGTTCGATGCTCCGGATGCCCATCAAGAAAATATAAGGTACTTCAGCTGATGTGTATACTGCCTCAGTAATGGGAAGCCATCCGAAACATGATAGCCAAGCCTCGATACCCTCAAAGTATTCAATACCTGTTACCCGGGTTTTAAATTCTTCAATACAGCTCAACCTGGTCAAACCATAGTTCATGTACCCAGTCTGGTGAAAGAGTTGCTCTTGTATCCATAGTTGTAGCAACAAATTGCAACCCTGAAAGAATTTTCCCCCTTCTCGGCATATGCTCAAGGCTCGATACATTTTAGACACAATCAGTGGAACCACCGTGATATTGTTTTTTTTTATTGCAACATATAGCATTCCTACGAGGCCAATATCTATGTGACTATCTTTTCGTGGACAGATCACGACTCCCAAGAAATCTATCGTGAAAGCTAATCCCTACCGTGCCTCCCACTTATCTTTGTTTCCAGCGTGTGTTAAACCAGTGTTGGGCTTCTCAAAACCTCGCGGGTTACCATATCGATGGAACAAGAAGTGGAGTGTGCAATACCATTCTGATAGATTCTTATCCTGAACATCCAGGCTGATACTCAATAAGTCCAGAAGTCTGTGGAGGGTTACCGGTCTCGGTGCCAATGGATATCGACTCCTGAGGTTTCCGTTAAGGCCTGCATAACCCGCAATCTCCTCTAATGTCAATGTAAGCTCGAAGTCCGAGAACTGGAATACGTTGCGAGTTGGGTTCCAAAAAGGTATCAATGCTTCAATAATATCTGGCCTTGGCTTAATGTTCAATAATCCAACGAGGCCACCCAGAACCTTCATCACCGTTTCTCTGCTACCCTTTCCTAGGTTATTCCACTACATGTGGAGCTTCAAAGGGATCTCGCTCAAGACTGAGAAGGATTCAATGTCCATTGTACTCATCCTGCACATTTATTTAAAGTGATTTAAGGATTTATTTTGACCCAAAAGAAAAAGTGAGTATTTTTTTAATTTTTTTTATTTAAGAAAGACATTGTTTTTCGGATACAGCCTTTCAAGGCTGTGCCCGCTAACCGTTAAAAAATGGCTCAGGGTGGCTGTTCTTGCAAAAACAGCCTTCCGGCGCCCTTTGGGGACATTTGGCTTATTTTAACAAGAATGGCATCACCCGACTTATTTGTGGCAAAAAGTAAAAGTTTTTTTTAATTATTTTTGGCTATTTTTGCAAAAAAGAAAGTTGGACCCGATGAGTGTTTCCTACGTATCTCACATCCGGTGAGAATCAAACTGGCGTATTTCAGGCAAATTTGTCAAAACCAAATATTTTGAAATACAAAAATCTTTTTTGTTGTTTTTTTTATTTTTTTTTAAAAATCCGGCAGAGTTTCAACACTATTTGGATATTGGTTTTTTCAAAACAAGTGGTTACCCTCACTTAACCCTAACACTGCTATTTTTTTTTTCAACTCTCTCCCATTATTTACAAGCCGGTAAACATGCAAAGCCGAGCATATAAATGCACAAGTAGCACGTAAGATACATCAGGATGGTCTTTTCATTTCAGGTCAGCTGTCCTAGACAGATCCAACCCCTGTGTTGAGTCCCCTAAGTCAAATGCACATGATGGAAACAAACGTTCCTACTAGGGATCCGACATCAGGCTTTGTTATACTAGGTTTAAAACCTGGGTTTATTGTTCTAGACCTGGCTTACCCGAGAGGGCAACTCGAGCCGGGGGGGG
>MU703988.1:45097-98869 GCA_026770625.1 Nicotiana glauca
GGGGGGGGGGGGGGGGCAACGTATCGGGGATACAGAAGCTTTGCCGACTTAGCAACTTATCCGAACCTCGTTCTAAATGGGATAACACTCTAAACAAAAGAGAAGTCACATGAAATGAACCATTATCCATGATGTTGAAGACTCAGAGATAGGAATGTTTTCGTAGCAATTTATATATACAATTCAGCAAATATCAAAGCGGTAAAGCATTTGGCACATTTAGCTGGAAACATGTAGTAAAATCAGATAAAGCAAAATGTAACAATTATTCTAAGCTCGAATTCTTGAACCATGGACTGAAGTTCTGGGTTCGTGATCCCCAGCAGAGTCGCCAGAGCTGTCACACCTCCTTATTTACACACCTACTCCGAAGGATAATGTATAAGGGAGTTTTTCCAATTAAAATGACATTATTCGAAATGAGATTACTTATTTATTTAGAGTCACCACTTGGGATAGGTTTGGATTTTGGTGTCCCAAGTCACCGGTTTATCTTGAATCCTAAATTGAGGAAATTTTGACTTTTCGGATGAAGTCTGCGAACAAGAAATTCTGAATAAGGTATTCTGTTGACCCGAGGGAAGGTGTTAGGCACCCCCGGATCACGTGGTTCTAGCATGGTCCCTTAAACTATTATAAATGGTTTAATGTCTGATTTTAATACATGTCATCCTATAGTGCAATTAAAATTATTTATCATTTTTTATGAATTTTAAAGAAGGTTTGAACGTCGTTTAAAACGTATTTTTGGTTCATGTCACATTAAATGCACCCGGATATGCAACACATTTTATTAAATGTTTTAGGATTTGTATTTGGGTCACATTAAATGCACAACTGAATTTAAGAAGGTAAAATTATTAAATAACGCGCCTAAAGCAACTAACGCGTTGATAACTTTGCGGGAGGCCATGAAAATTCGCTAAATAGCACGTCCCGATTTTTAAGTATGTTATAGAAGTAATTAAAGAGGGCCACATAATTTATGATTTTTGTTTGGCCCGACGCACCTCATTTTATTTTAAAGGCCATCCTAAAAGGGATTATTATTCTCTATTAAAGATTGTCTCTAAAAGGCTTAATTCATTGATATTATTAAAAGCATTTAAACGAATTCGGGCCTCAAGATCAGGTCCAAACAAAAATCATAAATTATGGAAGTAAACCAATGATTCTAAAGATAGATTTGGCCTCCAGTACATTGGGCTTCAAAATTAGCCAAAGAGTGAGGGAAAATTATGGAAGCTTTTATTAGAAGCTGTCCAGTCCTGGCTTCTGCACAAGCCCAAATGAAAGTCCAGTTAGGAGGCTCAAAATTAGATCTCAAATCGGTCCACTACTTAGCACATGTGAACTAATTCAAAAGGCTATTAATACTGGGCTTGCTATTATACGACCGGGCCCAAATCTCGGATACTAATCTTAGTTTTGGGCTTGTTAAATAATTTTGTAAAGCAAATGCACCATATATTCATATCACATGTATGCTGGGTTTAGAACAATTCACACAATTTCAACTTATTTGCCTATTGATAACTAACATCCTCAACACGGAAATTTACAGTAGTTTCAGTAATTCATAAATCCTCAAGCTAATATGGAATACAATGTAAATGCTGATATGTAGTAATCTAATTATTCTGCACTTTACGTTCCAGTGCATGCATAATGAACACATCAAACTAACCAGTTATGTTAAGCCACAGGTGATGCTGACCGATATAAGTATATATATTAATTTTGGACTTTGTTTCTAATCCACACCTTACTCCAAACTTAATCCTCAAACTAACATAATAATCACACTGGAACTGACTAAACTACAACTAACATCACATTCATACAAGTCTGAAAAATAGTTAATGCAGTCCAATTAATACAAATCAGTGTATTGTTCAAATAAGCATAGCTACTCTATGCTTTTAAGCTAAAATAGAACATGAAGCTTCAGGGATCAAATCAAATAACATTTACTCATTTTATCTTCCAAATCAGTCCTACATTGATTCTTCACAGGTCATATGAGACCAATGGAGTACATGGAGAATGGATAAATGAAAGGAATGAGAATCAGCAGGGCAGATAACAACAATTGAAACCAGCAGCAACACAACTCACAAATTAAGTGCCAAAACCCAGGAAAATGTGATCTCAATCAAACAAAACCCACAGCAAACCAGCTTTGTAAAATATCACTCAAATCAGCATTTCAAAGTGATTTCAATCGAATGCATACCTAGAATTTTTGAATTTAACCTTAGAGCTAATGTTTCATCCCTGTTTTAATCAAGGATTCAATTTTGGATTTCTAGAACTCTCAAGTTTCAGCTTTTAATTTTTTTGGTTTTTCTTTTTGGACTGGAATTTCGAAGTTTAAGATTCTATGGCTTCCTAATTCTTTGAATTTTTGAATTTCAGATCTATCTCTCTCTAACTTTTGAATTTTTCAGATCTAAACCTTCTACAAAACTTGTATTGTAAGGTAAGGCACTACCCTTTTATAGACAAAATTAGGGCAACATTCAAATTTTCCTTTTGCACCCTTGCCCGCTTATTAATTTTTAGTTTTTAGCTACTTAGTCCTTTAGTTTATGACTTGTTGGTCAAGTTATACTACCAACTTCCTGAATTTCAAATTAGATCCCCCTTCTAGAAGATTCTAGGGGGTTCCAATTTAGTTACTGTAGGATTATTTTATTGAACTACCTATACTACCCTTGAATTAGTCCTAAAATTGCTAACCTATATTAACTAACCCCAGCCCCCTTAGACTTGGTCAAAAATTGACCATGGTTAAACAAACCAATGCTGGAGCATTCAGCTATATCCAAATAATTCCTAAAAATTGAACTAATCAATCAATCTAACTAATCAGAACATGAAAATTAATTCTAATTAATACTATAACCTAAGACTAATTTTATCACTGAACAATGAATGAACAATTCAACAATGAAACTATACTGAACAAAACCAAATAATAAAAAATGTAAAGAACACATAGAACTATACTGTAAAAATAGAAAAATGCAAACATGGAATTATATGACTAAAAATCAAATAGACAATCCAGCTAAATATCAAGAACAAAAATTAAAATTTGTAATCAGAACCCTAAAAAACCTAACTCAAAACCTAGAATACTAATTACTGCCAACAAAAAATAAAAATAAAAATAAAGCATAAAGAAAACAATGAATGGACTAATTAGAAAACTAATTTTAAAATCAATGAATTCAAATAAAAGAAGAAAGAAAAGAAAACTTACCTATGTAAGGCTTGAACCGGTACTGGAATTTGATTCGAGTCCCAATATGATGCTAGACATTTTTTCTTTGCCAAGAACAAACGGAAGCATTATTTTGTGACACAAATCAGCTTTTGGACTCAGGAATTTGGGGAAGAAATCAACGACTTTGAACTTCTAGGGTTCTGCCCATCTTCGATTTAAAATTCGAAGACTTTGGCCGAGATTCGAAGGGAACCACTTAGGGGTTTGGGAAGAGGGAGGTGAGGAGAGTCCGGGGTGTGATTTTGGGGTCGTTTGGAGGCGGCGCCGCCATACACGACGGAGGCGGCACTAGGGTTTTGGATTATTCGACGAGTTGGTGTGGGATTTGAACAAAACTAAGGTTGGATTTGGAGAGGGGAGGAAGAGAGGGAGATATGGTGTAAATTTTAGAGGGTTTGGCGATTTGCCGCCGGCAGAGGAAATTTCCGGCTGGCGGTGGACGACTGGGGGACGATGGTGGACGGTGGTATGTGTTAGGGTGTTAAAGACAATGGTTTGGGGTAGGGGGTCATTTAGACATTTTTATACCATAAAACCTAGTTGTTCCAGACCATTAGATTGATGAGATCCAACGGTCCTAATTAGAGGACAATGAAACAATATCGTTTTGAATAATCTGGGGCTGGACCGGGTGAGCTATGCGTTGGGCCTGGGGGGTCCGGTCATGTGGAGGGGTTTGGTTCAATTAGACTTCTAATTTATTTAAAAAAACTGGCTCAAACATGGGTCTTTATTAGGACTCCTATTTTCTTTTAATTTTTTCATTTTCCTTTCTTTTTCCGTTTGTTTTTTTTAGATTTTGTTAAGTACAAAATTAAAATGAACAAAGACCTGATTTAAACTCTAGAATTAAACCAATTAATTTCAAAAATTAACTAAACCCTAATTTATAAGAAAACTAAGGAAAAAATCAAAAATTAAAAGTAAAATGCAAAGTGGACTATTTTGTTATTTTCTTCCATTTCTTGTAATGTTAGTTAATTAGTGGAACTAAAAAAAATATAAAATTGGGTTCTAAATGCAAGTATGCTATTTTTTCTGTATTTTTTATGAATTATCATGCTCACACAAATAAAAGTACAGACAAAAATATGCAATTAAATCCTAAAAATCAAATAATAAAAGAA
Organism: Nicotiana glauca; assembly: GCA_026770625.1. Taxonomy (NCBI): domain Eukaryota; kingdom Viridiplantae; phylum Streptophyta; class Magnoliopsida; order Solanales; family Solanaceae; genus Nicotiana; species Nicotiana glauca. The sequence goes on from MU703988.1 coordinate 49,517, forward strand.
AAAATAATAATTTTATGAATTCTATAGGAATATTTTAAGCGAGGCAAAAATCACGTGCTCACACACCCAGTCCAGTTGTATAGAAATGGTGGTTGGTTTTTCGTGGTAACCTGGCTTCACTTCCATACTTTACTAGATCAAAGGGAGTATCGGTATGTCTTCATAAATGACCTTGCCAACGGTTCCCATTGCAGATGATAGCCTATTCTCGGGCATCCCGACCTCGGAATCTGCAATGGGTGAAGAGAATAGGATCTTACGTCTTCGAGTCATGGAAATGTGGGATGCTTGGGAGAATGGAAGAGAGCCGCCAAGTGCTATCCCAGGATTCCCCGAATTGTTTCCTAAATCAGGGGGTACTTCTAATGTTCCAATAAACCATCCAAACACCCCAGTGGGACAACCCACCATATCAGCTCCTTTTGTGGGAACACCTTCTAGGTTCGCCTCCAGGTGTTCATGTCCGGAGCAACCTCCAATATCTTCACCGCTCCCCCATGCTCAGCCACAACACAACCTGCACTGCCTAGGCCCACTTTTGATCTTTCAGCCTTTACATTCCAAACACCCACCTTCCAAATGGAGCCTCCTCAGTTCCCCACTTATACTTATCCTCAGCCACCTCAATTTGAGTTCACTGCAGGATAGGAAAAGACTCCCAAAACTCCCGAACAGGAAGAAATTGCAAAGAGGATGAGAAGCTTAGAGCAGAGCCTCAAAAACATACAAGGTCTGGGTGGACAGAAAAGTGTGTCCTATGTTGATCTATGCATGTTCCCACACGTTCACATGCCTCTGGGATTCAAAACTCCAAAGTTTGAAAAGTACGATGGACATGGTGATCCAATTGCTCATCTTAAGAAATACTGCAATCAGCTGCGAGGAGCTGGAGGAAATGAAGAGTTACTCATGGCATATTTTGGAGAAAGTTTGGTTGGTATTTCCTCCGAGTGGTATATGGATCAAGATATATCTCGTTGGCACATCTGGGATGACCTCGCTAGAGACTTTGTCAGACAATTCCAGTACAATATAGACATTACTCCACACAGAAACTCATTGGCAAACTTTAAAAAGAAGTCCCCGGAGAGCTTCCGAGAGTATGCAATCAATTGGCGTGAGCAAGCATATAGAGTAAAGCCTCTGATGGACGAGGTCGAAATGGTCACAGTGTTCCTCCAAGCTCAGAAAGCCGACTACTTCCAAAATATGACGTCAGCTATGGGTAAACCGTTTTCGGAAGCTTTCAAATCGGTGAAATAGTGGAAAATGGATTGAAAACAGGAAGAATCCTAAGCCAATCCACTATTAGATCAACCTACCAATCCATTCAGGGCCGGTTTGGAGGAGTAGCAAAAGTAAGAAGAAAGAAGAAACATCCATGGCAGCATCAGGTGCAAGAAGACACCGTGCTCCCAGATCCATGTTCCCAGAAATAACCCCTTAGCATTATTACCCTCACCAGGACATGGCCTATGCTTCTCAGCTGTCTGCGGTCATTAATGTTCAACCTTACATCCGGCCTCAGCAGCAATCTAACAGGAACCAAGCTCCATTTCAAAGAAACCAGCCTCCTCGCCAAAACCACTACAACCCCCGTCCTCCACAAAATAACTTCCCTCCCCGCGAACCACCCAGGAGGCCAAATTTTACACCAATCGGTGAATCCTACTCCAGTTTGTTTCCAAAGCTTGTCCAAATGGGTCTACTGCAGCCCGTACCTCCAAACAGGAAAAACCCAGAATAACCCTCCTATTAACGAGATGCCCGATGCGCTTATCACTCCGGAGCTGAGGGGCATGATACAGAAAACTATTGGACTTTGAAAAGAGTTGTGGAGGATTTGATAGAACAGAGGAAGATAGTGTTAAGGGACGAGGATATTCCTAGTGTGACCAATAACCCACTACCAGTCCATAACAACGGGCCAGTAATCACAATGATGTGTGAAGATAAGGAATTTGACCCGACATTAAAGGCCATCATCACCATTGCTGAAGCAGAGAGGAAACCAAAAACTTCCCTGAAACAAGACAAAGGGGAGCAAAAGAACAAAACTACCCACTCAAAATCAGAGAATAAGATTGAAGCAGGAATTGGGGAAACAGCCGCCAAAGATGTTGTTCTCTATGTCCCTCGGGGCCGCAAGGAAAAACAAACGACTTTGAGTCCTCCCAAGAGATTTGAACTGAAAAAGGCAACCCAAATGTACGTGTATGTGGTGCGGGGGCCAACTAACCCACCAAGGCTGAGTGAGCCCGTGTTTATTGGCCGCGCACCACAGAGGCCCATGACAGATCCTTCCGTGGTTCCTTGGAATTACCATAAAATAGTGGTGACATATAAGGACAAGCAAATCTCAGGAGAGGTTCAAGAAAATTACCCTGTGGAAAAGTACTCCAATTTGGAAGAAGTGAACAACGCCACCAGGAAGCGCTTCCCAGCTAAAAAAACTCATGAGTGACGAAGAGGCAGAAACTTTCTTTCAAAAAATGAAGATGGCGGATTATGAAGTGGTTGACCAGCTTTGAAATTTCTTGAACAAGTTTCCTTTCTATCTTTGTTGATGAAATCCCCCGAACACCAGAAGGTACTACTCTAGACCCTCAATGAGGCATACGTGGCAGCTGAGCCTTCTGTAGAGCAATTAGAAAGAATGGCGGAAATATTTTTCGCTATCAACCAGATTTCATTCAGCAAAAATGACTTGCCTCTGGAAGGCGATGCACATAACAAAGCCCTGCACTTAACTGTCAAACATGAAGGATACTATGTGAAAAGGGTTGTGGTGGATGGAGGTTTTGGGGTGAACACCTGCCCACTCTCAACACTATATCGCATGGAAATTGGGACTGAAAGGATTCGTCCCAAAAATGTCTGCGTACAAGACTTCGATGGTATAAAAAGGGACACGATTGGAGAGATCGATCAAATTCTAACAATTGGCCCAGTGGACTTTGAGGTGACTTTCCAAGTTCTAGATATGGACACATCCTACAACTTTCTTCTGGGAAGGCCATGGATCCACGCAGCAGGGGATGTGCCTTCCACTCTTCATCAAATGGTAAAATTTGAGCATGAGGATCAAGAAATCGTGGTCCATGGGGAGGACAAGCAATCAATTTATTGAGACGCTTCAGTCCCATGTCTTGAAGTGAGAGAAGGCAGCGAGCACATAATTTATTAGGCCTTTGAAGTTGTGGTGGCAGACCAGTATGAAGAAGGAACCCCTTGCCCCCAACCATTCCTTTCCAATGCCTCAATCATGGTGGCTAAAGAAATTATCCGACATGGCTTCAAACTAGGGAAGGGACTTGGAAAGTCCTTTGGTAGGAAAAGCTGAACTAGTTACACTGCCTACCATTGAGAAGTTCTTCGGGGTAGGCATCATACTACTCCGGATGACATAAAATGGGCAAATGATAGAAAGAATGATGGACGGGTTCTGCCTCAACCACTGCCACATCTGTACGAGACAGTACAATAAAGAAGAGGATTATGAGGCCTTTACGATTGCGGAGATTGAAGAAATATGTGGGCCAATGAGAAGGATACTATATGAAACCCAGATGGTTCAGCCAGGAGAGGGCTCAAGCACCGCTGGGGTGCTGTATATGGAACCAAATGCCAAGCTACAGAATTGGTAGGCTACACCATTCCCAATCAGGCGGGAGTCCCGGTAGACCTGTCCTGCCACTTTTTCTGCATCGCGAGTTATTCCAGGGTGTATCTTGGATGTTTTCTTTAGTTTATTATCTTTTAATTTCCAAATGTAAACCCTGTTATCTCCAAATTCCAAGAAATGAAATCAATATTTTATCGTTTATTTTTCTTTATTCTTTATGATTTTTGCTATTTTTTCTCTTTTATTTCTTCTTTCAGTTCTAATAATGAGGCTTTAAATAACATGACATGCTTGTGGACTTCATGCCCAGATACAAACACGCTGTCTAATTATGAAACAATGAACCAAGAACCGTAATACGATAAAGAAGAGGCTTTTAGGGAAATAATTCAAGAATTGGAAAAATTTTAGAATAATCCTAAGCCAAACTTAAATGATACTGAGCCGGTAAACTTGGGAAGTTCTGAAGAAATCAAGAATAAGCATTCACACAGATGAGAAAGCCCGAGATGCAATAATCCAGCTCCTGTTTGAGTTCAAAGATGTGTTTGCTTGTCGTACGATGGCATGCCATGGCTGAGTGTTGATTTGGTGGTTCACAAGTTTCCAACTTACCCCGATTGCCCTCCGTCTAGCAAAAGCAAAGGAATTTTAAAATTGACATCAGTGACTAGATCAAAGAAGAAGTCACGAAACAGTTGAAAGCATGGGTGATCCGAGTGGTTAGGTACACCACATGGCTAGCTAATGTAGTCCCAGTTCCAAAGAAAGACGGGAAGACCCGGGTGTGTGTGGATTACAGATACTTAAACAAGGAAAGTCCCAAAGACAACTTCCCTTTGCCCAATATCCATATCCTTGTCGATAACTGCGCCAAGCATGAGATACAGTCATTCGTGGATTGTTACACAGGATATCACCAGGTGTTGATGGATGAAGAAGGCGGAGAGAAAAAATCCTTTACCACACCTTGGGGTACATACTATTATATAGTCATGCCGTTTGGTTTGAAGAATGTTGGGGCGACCTACATGAGGGCCATGACCGCAATTTTCCGTGATATGATACATCAAGAGATAAAGGTGTATATGGACGACGTAATCATCAAGTCTAAAACCCGATATGACCATGTTCGAAATCTGAGAAAATTCTTCGAGTTGATGTGCAAGTATGATTTGAAGCTGACCCAGCCAAATGTGCGTTTGGAGTCCCATCCGACAAAGGTTTGGGCTTCATAGTCAGCTGAAGAGGTATCGAGTTAGATCCAACAAAAATGAAATCTATCCGGGATTTGCCTCCCCCGAGAACCAAGAAAGACGTGATGATCTTTTTGGGCAGATTAAACTATATCAGCCGGTTCATTACTCAGTTTACATCCACATGTGAGCCTATATTCAAATTGTTGAAAAAAGACGCAACAATCAAGTGCAAGAATGAATGTCAAGAATATTTTGATAAGATTAAGGAATATATGTCAAATTCGCCAGTCTTGGTCCCACCAGAGCTAGGGAGGCCTCTTTTCTTGTACTTGACGGTTTGGAAAATTCTTTCGGCTGTGTCCTCGGACAACATGATGTAACCGGGAAGAAAGAACAGGAGATCTGCTACCTGAGCAATAAGTTTACCATCTATAAAGCTAAGTATACTCTATTAGAGAGAACATATTGTGCCTTAACTTGGGTCACTCAGAATCCGAGGCATTATCTGCAAGCCTACACCACCTACCTCATAACCAGGTTAGATCCTATGAAATACATATTCCAGAAACCGATGCCCATGGGGAGATTAGCAAAATGGCAGATTCTTCTCACGAAATTTTACATAGTCTATGTCACTCGCACGACAATGAAAGCCCAGGCGTTGGCAGATCATTTGGCCGAAAACCCGGTTGATGATGAATACCAATCATTGAGCACTTACTTCCCAGTTGAAGAGCTAAATTCAATAGAAGCAATCTCTGAAGACACCCATGCTTGGAACATATTCTTTGATGGGGCGGTAAACGCAAAAGGTGTTGGAATTGGGGCAATCTTGATCTCGCCAACTGGTCAGCATTATCCGGCCACAACTAGGCTTCAATTTTTCTGCACAAACAACACTACTGAGTATGAAGCCTACATTATGGGTATGAACATAGCGATCGACCAAGATGTTAAAGAGTTGTTCATTGTGGGAGACTCAGATCTGATTATTCGGCAAGCCCGAGGAGAATGGGAAACCCGAGATGTTAAACTTATCCCCTATCGAATGAATGTGGAAGATCATAACAAGCGGTTCAAGTCAATAGAGTTTAGGTACATCCCTCGTTGTCACAATGAACTAGCTGATGCACTCGTCACTCTGGCCTCGATGTTGGCCTACCCAGGCAATGCCCACATTGATCCCTTGGAAATCCAAATCAGGGAAAGGCACAGTTACCATAATATGGTTGAGGCAGAACCAAATAGCCAACCATGGTACCATGATATCAAAAGGTTTCTAAAAATGTAAGAATACCCTGAGTAAGACACTGGAGACCAAAAGAGAACCATTAGATGACATGCAAGTGGTTTCTTCTTAAGTGGTGAGGTCTTGTACAAAAGGACCCCGGATCTCAACTTGTTAAGATGTGTTGACGTCGAGGAGGCCGGAAGGATCATGCATGAAGTACACATATGAGTGTGTGGACCCCACATGAACGGTTATGTTTTAGCAAACAAAATCCTTCGAGCGGGCTATTACTCGATAACCATAGAAAAGGACTGCTTCAGCTTGGTCCTGAAGTGCCATCAGTGTCAGGTGAATGGTGATTTGATTCATGCACCTCCCACAGAATTACATCCCATGTTATCTCCTAGGCCATTTATCTCTTGGGGCATGGACTTCATAGGGCCGATCGAGCCGAAAGACTCAAATGGGCACAGATTCATATTGGTTTCCATTGACTACTTCACGAAGTGGGTTGAAGCCATCACTTTTAATCGGTCACCAAGAAAGTTGTGGTAGATTTTGTGCACTCCAATTTTATATGCCGTTTTGGTATTCCTGCAACTATCATCACAAATAATACTGCAAACCTGAATAGTCATTTGATGGGAGAGATATGCGAACAATTCAAAATAACGCTTAGAAACTCTACTCCCTACCGGCCCAAAGCCAATGGTGCTGTTGAATCAACAAACAAGAACATCAAGAAGATTTTGAGAAAGATGATTCAGAGCTCCAGGGAAATGGCATGAAAATTTGCGTTTCGCGTTACTGGGATATCGGACTACGGTGCACATATCGGTAAGAGCAACCCCATACCTTTTGGTCTATGGAACTGAGGCCATAATACCTGCGGAGGTTGAAATCCCTTCTCTCCGAATCATCGTTGAAACTGAGATTGAGGACAGTGAGTTGGTCAAGACCCATCTGGAACAACTGACGTTAATTGATGAAAAGCGTATAGCTGCAGTCTGCTAAGGGCAGTTGTACCAACAAAGAATGGCCCGTGCTTATAATAAGAAAGTGCGACCCAGAAATTTTGAAGTGGGACAACTTGTGTTGAGGCCCATTCATCTTCATCATCAGGAAGCAAAAGGAAATTCGCTCCCAATTGGAAGGGCCCATACATCATCAGAAAGATATTGCCGAGAGAAGCATTGTATCTGGGCGATATCGAAGGAAATGATCCCAAAGCAGCTGTGAATGCGGATGCAGTAAAAAGTTACTATGTCTAGGCTTTCTGCAGCAATGACTTTGTTCAATTGGGATGACGAAGGCTTTCATTCTTGCTATCCAAACACTATCAATCTTTCGCAAACCCTTTGAGCCGGTTACTTTTCCTTGATTACCCTCTTTGGAACCTAAAAGTATTATTTAAAAAAAAGAGATGAAAAATAAAAAAAATGAAAAAATGATGAAAAAAAGAAGAGAATAAAGAAAAAGAAAACAAAACAAACAGAAAAACAACAACAAAAACAACAAAAAACAAAATCTTTCCTGAACTACGTCTGACTTGATTCTGAAAGGATAAGTAGGCAGCCTCTCCCTGGGGTCAGTCACACCAAAACAAAATCCCAATTCCCCCTAAAAAGTGAAACTGGGGCAGATGATATAATGGCTCTGCAATGAGCCCGCCAGAATGGTTCCAAAGTTGTAAATCCATCCAGATTCTTTTTACCCAAACCTTGTCCAAGTCCTTCTGATCAATTGGCAAAGGCGTTGGATTCGGAAAACACCATTATTAGAACTTGATACAATCAAATTGAGAGAAATAAAATGAGAGAGTCTTATCGGTGAAAACCTACGGGCACCATAAGACGACGGTGAGCAGAGAAACTAAAAAATGAGAGAGTCCGTTTAGTGAAAACTTGTAAAGAGTAGTATCAGGCGACGGTGAAAGAGAAATGAGAGAGGTCGATTGGCGAAAACTCGCAAAGAGCACCATCGGTCGAAAAGAAGACGTCTCCCACCACTGAAATAGTCCTGGCAAGGAGCCTTGTGAAACACGGGTCAATAAGTTTATGATAAGTTGGGAAAGTTTGTGCGGGTCGGGCATCCAGTCCAAGAAGCATGTCATGTCTATTTGAAGCTTGCATGCACCCCAGATAAGTCCTTCTTTTCTCTCCAAAAGGGACGCTTCTCTTTAAATTCATTTTCTCGCCTTTTGTTTATTTTTTCCTTGAATCCCTTTGAGTCTAACTCTGATCCCAAACTAATACAAAGAAAAAGTGGAAAGATTGGCTTTATGGGGCTCTGCATAACCAAAGATAAAAAAGTACCCAGCCTCAGCGGTTGCATCAAGCCGATCCCGACTGGCCATGATGGCTGATGCTCTGAAAGCGAAGTTATTGAAAAGGAAAAGAAGGTCAAAGGCAGAGGTCATAAAGGCAGAATAAAGTGAAAGGGTCGAAGCCCCACGCGGGCGAGTTGTCACGAAATCCCTGATTTTAAGCCTTTCGGTTTGAAAGAGAGATGAATCTTCAAAACTAGCAAGCAGTAGAGGTTCTAAACAGGAACTGGGCCGAGATCAAGCGATTGAGACAATAAAGGCCACAAAACCAACCACCATTTAAAATTAACAGTTGTTCTTTGTTTGAAAAATTGAAATAGGTGCAATTCAAGCAACCGTGCAAAAAGCAGGTGCAACCAAAAGGGAAAATAAATGCGCAAGCGCTGAAACAACTTTGTAGCAAGGAACCGATCAAAAAGGGAAGTTTTCCCCAAATTCTTTCTTGCATTTTCTACTAAAAAAAATCCAAAATCATGGTAACATAGGGCCCCATTCCCTAGATATACTGGTATAACTCGTGGACCTCCCTGGCATAACCCAAGGAGCTTTTTTCTTTTCCCCCGGCATAACCCGTGGACCTCCCTGGCATAACCCAAGGAGCCTTTTTTTTAATCCTGGCATAACCCGTGGACCTCCGTGACATAACCCAAGGAGCTTTTTTCTTTTAATACCGGCATAACCCATGGACCTCCCTGGCATAACCCAAGGAGCTTTTTCCATTTCTCCCGGCATAACCCATGGACCTCCCTGGCATAACCCAATGAGCTTTTTCTTTATCCCGACATAACTCGTGGACCTCCCTGGCATAACCTAAGGAGCTTTTTTTCTTTAAATCCTGGCATAACCCGCGGATCTCCCTGGCATAAACCAAGGATACTTTTTTCTTTCTTATTCCAGCATAACCCACGGATCTCCCTGGCATAACCCAATGAGCCTTTTTTCTTTCTTATCCCGGTATAACCCGCGGATCTCCCTGGAATAACCCAAGGAGCCTTTTTTCTTTCAATCTCGGCATAATCTATGGATCTCCATGGCATAACCAAGGATCCTTTTTTTTTTCAATCCCAGCATAACCCGCGGATCTCCCTGGCATAACCCAAGTAGCCTTTTTTCTTTCCAATCCCGGCATAACCCGCGGATCTTTCTAGCATAAGCCAAGGAGCCTTTTTTCTTTCTTACCCCGGCATAACCCGCGGATCTCCCTGGCATAACCCAGGGAGCCTCTTTTCTTTCCAATCCCGGCATAACCCGCGGATCTCCCTGGCATAACCCAAGAAGCCTTTTTTCTCTTTCTTATCCCGGCATAACTCGCGGATCTCCTAAGCATTACCCAAGGAGCCTTTTTTTCTTTTTTATCTCGGCATAACCCAAGGAGCCCTTTTTCTTTCTTATCCCAGCATAACCTGCGGATCTCCCTGGTGTAACCCAAGGAGACCTTTTTATTTCTTATCCCGGCATAACCCGCGGATCTCCCTGGCATAACCCAAGGAGCCTTTTTTTTCTCTTTCTTATCCCGGCATAACCCGCGGATATCCCTGGCATAACCCAAGGAGCCTTTTTTCTTTCTTATCCCGGCATAACCCGCGGATCTCCCTAGCATAGCCCAAGGAGCCTTTTTTCTTTCTTATCCCGGCATAACCCGCGGATCTCCCTGGCATAACCCAAGGAGCCTTTTTTCTTTCAATCCCGGCATAACCCGTGAACCTCCCTGGCATAACCCAAGGAGCCTTTTTTCTTTCAATCCCGGCATAACCCGTGAACCTCCCTGGCATAACCCAAGGAGCCTTTTTTCTTTCAATCCCGGCATAACCCGTGAACCTCCCTGGCATAACCCAAGGAGCCTTTTTTCTTTCAATCCCGGCATAACCCGTGAACCTCCCTGGCATAACCCAAGGAGCCTTTTTTCTTTCAATCCCGGCATAACCCGTGAACCTCCCTGGCATAACCCAAGGAGCCTTTTTTCTTTCAATCCCGGCATAACCCGTGAACCTCCCTGGCATAACCCAAGGAGCCTTTTTTCTTTCAATCCCGGCATAACCCGTGAACCTCCCTGGCATAACCCAAGGAGCCTTTTTTCTTTCAATCCCGGCATAACCCGTGAACCTCCCTGGCATAACCCAAGGAGCCTTTTTTCTTTCAATCCCGGCATAACCCGTGAACCTCCCTGGCATAACCCAAGGAGCCTTTTTTCTTTCAATCCCGGCATAACCCGTGAACCTCCCTGGCATAACCCAAGGAGCCTTTTTTCTTTCAATCCCGGCATAACCCGTGAACCTCCCTGGCATAACCCAAGGAGCCTTTTTTCTTTCAATCCCGGCATAACCCGTGAACCTCCCTGGCATAACCCAAGGAGCCTTTTTTCTTTCAATCCCGGCATAACCCGTGAACCTCCCTGGCATAACCCAAGGAGCCTTTTTTCTTTCAATCCCGGCATAACCCGTGAACCTCCCTGGCATAACCCAAGGAGCCTTTTTTCTTTCTTATCCCGGCATAACCCGCGGATCTCCCTGGCATAACCCAAGGAGCCTTTTTTCTTTCAATCCCGGCATAACCCGTGAACCTCCCTGGCATAACCCAAGAAGCCTTTTTTCTTTTAATCCCGGCATAACTCGTGGACCTCCCTGTCATAACCCAAGGACCTTTTTCTTTCAATCTCGGCATAACCCATGGACCTCCCTGACATAACCCAAGGAGACTTTCTTTTTCTTTCAATCCCGGCACAACCCGTGGACCTCCCTGGCCTAAACCAAGGAGTCTTTTTTTTCCTTTCAATCCCGGCATAACCCGTGGACCTTCCAGGCATAACCCGAGGACCTTTTTCTTTTCCGGCATAACCCGTTCATTTTCAAGCATAATTTGGTAATCCTCCAAATTTAAGTCTTCATTCTCAAGGATACAGAATCCTGATTTTTATTGCTTTCAATGGAAAAGTAGTTTAGATTTGTGTTGCAAATAACTCACGAAATTTTACTAGTGAAAACTTGGACAAAACAATTTCGTTCGTCTGTTTGTTTTGGTTTCCGAACAGGTTTTACCTCAAGGCATAGGATTCGAGATGACCGAAAGAATGAGTCTCAATCCAAAATAAAGGAAAATAAGAAAAGAACAAAAAGAAGTGAACTCAAAGTGTTTGAAATTGAGAAGGACGCGGGCTACACAAATTTGATCGAAGTCACAAGCTTCGCATGTCCCGCCTTGATCCAAAAGCTGAAGAAAGAACCAACACCTACAGCTTGCGACATCAAGATTCAGAACGGGGTCCACATTAAAATCAGCTAAGACTCAAGATCAAGCTTCAAGAGATTTATAGATAGGAATCTTGTAAATCGTAGTTAATAGGCATAGCTAGCTTAGCTTCGATTTTCCTTTTGGTGTAATAAGGAGGTCAGCAAGTAGTAGAGCAGCATCAGCAGTGAAATCACAGCTCCCGGTAGTCACAGCTACCAAAACTTTTAGAACTACACTGACCTGATTCCTTTGCAGCCAAGGATATGTAGGCAACCTTTGAAGCAAGGTTCGGTCAAACATTTTTCAAACAATGCTTCTCATGGAGTGCCAAGCGGGCAAAAATCACTCATAATTGCTCAGTTATCTTTGCCCTAAAACCCTTCGTGTCTCCGAACAAAGAGGGGCTGTTGTGAGCACGTGAATTTTGCCTCGCATGAATTACTCCTGCAGAATTCTTAGATTTAGGATTTTTCTTTTAATTATTTGATTTTTAGGATTTAATTACATAATTTTCATGTTTATTTGCATTACTATTATTGATACCCAATTTTTTGCTAAGTACTTTTATACCCAAAATACTTCCAAAATAGCATATTTGTGCATATATAAGCACACCCAAGAGTTTTGACATTTTAAATAATTTTTAAACCAATTTATTGCCTATTTTAATACAACAAAATCCAATAATTATCATTTTTGGTAAATAACTTATTTTATTCTCACATTTATACCAAAATATAATTAAGGTAATTTTTTACATTTTTACGAATTTATTTGGTATTTTTAAAGCTAGATTGCATATAATTGTAATTATAGCCTATTTTGTGATTAATAGCATTTTATAATTACAAAAATTAGTTCCAGTATTTTTGAGTTAATATTATGTAATATTTGTTTACTCAGTATTTTTAATTTATTTTTTTTAAAACTATTATTACCTTTTTATAGAATAAAAGGGAAAATTGTCAATTTAAAATCTAGCCTCCATTTCATTTCAAATACAACACAAATTGGCGCCCCAATTCAAACCCAATTACGCAACCCAATTCCATTTGGACCCGACCCCTGATCTAATCGCCCAAACCCACCCGTTTTCTTTTTAAAATATGAGCCATTGATCATTTTTGATCAACGACCAAGATCTCTTCTTTCCTTTTTAATTCCAAAACGACCCCTAAACTCTACCCCATTCTCTCAGAAACGCCGCCTCTAATTCCCACTTCTCTCAAATGCTCTCGAACTCTCTCGAAACCCTAGTCACTCTATGCCATTTTCAACCCAAATCCACCAAAGTTCAGTGCCGCTCAAACCATGGACGACCTATACTCACCTTCTACTGCTTTCACATGCTTGATACCTGAAGGTTCGAGGCCATACTTTGAGGGCCTTCACTCAGACCTTCATCGATTCGAGGTCTCCAGCCATCTCCGGCATCTCTTAGCTTCCTATGGCTGGTTCTGACCTTATCAACTCCGGATTTAATCTTGTTTCTTCCAAGCCTTTCTCGTTTCTAGGGTTATTAGAAACCCTAGCCTATTCAAGGTTCTTTTTAATTTATTTTTTTGGATCTGTGCTCGATCTGTGGTATATGTGATGTTTTAAACGTTTTTCCTAATTTTTCTTTTTAAAATATTTTGATTTCAAACTAGTGTTTCTGAGTCTGTTTGATAAATATTTCGTTCGATTCATTTGTTTATCATCTCTAAGTATGATTAGTGTCGAAAACCTGATTTTTGGAGATTTGTTTGAGTTTCTGAGTCTATCTGTTTGATTTACTTTGTTTGCACCTGTTTAGTGTTGAAAACCCTAATATTGGGGGTTTATTTGAGACTCTGAGGCAGTTTATTTTTTTTATTTGTTTATCGCCTCTAAACCCTACTGATTTCAAAAAACCCTAGTCCTTTGGGGTCTATTCGAGTTTCGGAGTTTGTTTGTACAACTCGCCTGTTTGAAATTGCTCCTTTACTTCAGCATCTTGTTTCCTTTATGTGATTACTTTTGTTATGAGTTCTTGATATCTGCTAAACTCGACTGCTTTTTCAGAAAAGTTGTCACTTGACTCTTTACATGCTTCTAATCTTTCTCCCTATTACTAAGCCAATGAAACTTGACCTACATGACTATCATGCTATGAATGCTTGTTGTCTACTAACTCTATGCTATTACTGTATGTTGTTTCTTCTTGCCATAGCTTGGCCTCACATGTCTATTACTTGTGCACTTCATTTATATACTAAGTCCCTTCTGTGATTGATTCTCAAACTTGTGATTGATTTTCAAAACTTTTCCTTTGTGAAATTCTGATTTTTTCTCGCCCGTTATGGGGTAATTGATTCTCTCTCTTTGTTTGGCCTTACAAAATCCTTTCCAAAAATAAGTACATTCCTGTACTTAGACTTAATCCCTTACTATATGATTTTACTGCTCCTTTTATGTCAACAATCATTCCACTTACAAATTGATTTTCTTTCCTTATATTAATCCTGTTAGTGTCCGTTGAGAAATAATCCCATGATTAAAGGGAAGTCTTGTGTTAATTGTTTATGACTTGTGATTTTTTCCATGTTTGTGTTAAAACTTTACTTATTACCTTACTCTTCATTCGTTTTCAAAAACTATAACTACCCTACCCTCTTTTCTTTAAACACACGAATAACTTGAGTTCAAAATACACACTTACACTTAAAACTCTCTTTCTTTACTACTACCTGTGCTGTTGCTTTGTCTAGCCGGCTGAAAGCCATGGCTAGACTGTGGACTCTTTTTTGCTCTACATTTTCTGCACTTTGCTTCTCTACTGGTATGTCCAAGTTAATTTACAAGCTTCAAAAATAACATATTTTCTTTAATTGCTCCAGTTTTCCAGTCCTGTATAATTCTGCTCATGTTTCTGCAGTCTAGATATGTCACTAGCATCCTGCACTATGTTTTCTTTCCCTTGTAAAATAATGTTTATCTATGTGTGCACTCTGTCAGTCATTTGTTATTTACTTTCTACCTTACGAATCCCAAAATCCCGTATCCCCTATATGTGTTTTTGTTCCTTTGGATGGTTTGTGTCCATGCCGGCATCAACTATTGCTGTGCATGACCAAACCAAGCCAGCTGGGTTATACAATAAATCCCATAATCCCTTGCCCCCTTTAAATGACTACTGATTCTATGTAGTTTGAGTTTCACTACTACAATTGTTTTTCAAAATCACCCTTAACATTTACTATTTCCAATCCAGTTTTGATAAATATCTTTCAAACTATGTTCTGCACTTCCACTATGCTCTTAGAACTTAGGTTCTGCCCCTCTTGTGTAATCCTTGCCTTGGGACCCTTGAGCTCCCTCTGAACTTGGACACATAAGGGCTGGCCCTACCACACTGCACAAATCAATTTTCTGATTAGCATCTTGGATGTATGCACTGCTTGGGGTTCCTGAAATCCCTTGGATCTCTGAAACACCCTAGATAAGAGAAGGCTTGGAAATCTGGATCTCGGAAGTGGCTCAATCTCATATTATTAGACATTAAGTCTGAATTAGGCTGCTCGGATGTAGCTGATCATTCCTGATGTACTTTTTAATTCTAGTTTTATTTATTTTGGTCTGCAATAATTTGTATAAACTCGGGGACTTAGTAAAAAAGGGAGGGGGTTTACTTTTATGCACTAAGGGTAGAAAGCATGCCTATTGGGATTTATTTATGATTTGTGCAACTCCACACGTAGAAAACATGTATAGAAGATTTGACACTTGATTTTTGCAATAAAGCATATAGATATCATGCTTATAGGCGTTCACTTCTGATTTCTGCAACTGCATACATAGATATCCTGCCTATTGGGTTTAACTTCTGATTTCTGCAACTTCACACATAGATATCCTGCCTATAGGATTAACTTCTAATCATTCTGCAAATTCACATATAGAAATACTGCCTATAGACTCTTGCATTTCTGCACATATAAACATCAGCAGGCAAACAGTTTGTAGATTTAATAATAAAAGCTGCATATAGATACCATGTTCATAGGACTTCTGTTAACGTCTAAAAAGGTTTCAAAACCAGTAAACATATCGAAAGCATGCCTATGGGAAATCTCAAATCTGAATTGTCTCATTCATTAAAAGCAATATCAACTGTTGAACTCGTATTATTATGTTAAAACTGGTAACCATTTTCTATAATCAGTTTGTATCTTTTCTAAAATTAGTAGATGTCATGCCTAGTTCTATCCAACACTTAGACAAAAGGATTAATTAATCAATCAGATCGGTTTAGTCAATTGCATTCGAGCGAGCCTAATGTAGACTTTCCATCTAAGAATATGCGTTGAACTAGTTCGCTCGTCTCTTTATTTAATTAAGACGAAACCAGTATGTGTAAGACATGGTAAACTCTATGATTTTTATCTGATTTATGGAGGCTTATTTGAGCCCTATTTGCTTATTTGTTCCCCCTTTATTTGTATTATGTGTTTTGATTGACGCCTTAGTATTTTATCCTTTGAAAACTCCTAAAACCCTAAACCCCTATCCCTTTAGGATTAGTGGTCCTAAAACCTCCAGGATTGATAGGTGGGACGGGTAATAGCATGCAATAAGTGAATGAAACTATTTTGCGCTTAGTACCTTAATGGCGTGGGAAGGGTAGACTTGGAGATAATGATCACACGATAACACTATGCGTACGATTGGTTACCGGTGTTGTATGGATGATCCATGTGATTTATAAACCGAGGACCCATTTTCCTATGTTACTTTGTTTAATATCAATAAATTCTGTCTTTTCAATTGCCCAAAACTCCCCTTTATTTTTTTACTGCATTATCCCTTTTCCTTATTTATTTATAAATTCCAACATACTTGTTAGCAACCCTTATGTGTAAATTTATTTGCATACTTGTTTACATTAAAGTCACGACATAGCATGGCTAGGAACCACACTAGTGGATATTGAGGGGTGCCTAACACCTTCCCCTCGAGATAATTTCTAGCCCTTACCCTAACTCTAGTTCTTCATCTCAAATTACTTATTAAAGTGTCCTAATGCACTATAATCAGTAGGTGGAGACTCACCGAATCTAAAACCCAATTACCAAACGAGAATAGAGTTGTCTTTCCTAAATGTCGTAAACCCGATTTCTCGCTCTTTAGGGGAGGGAAAAAGGGGGCGTCGACAACATTGCGACTCTGTTGGGGACTCTTTAGGCTTTTACCATTTCATGCTATATGTGACTTTATTGATTTCTTTTATTGCTTTTGTTTAATGCCTTTATTTGAAACTGACTTGTTTCTTTTTCTTTAATTACTTTCATTTACCGCTTTTCCCATCAATGATGTTGTAATTTTGAGCAATTATTGTAAACTTTATTATATGAACGTGAAAATACATGTCAATTTGTTTCATTCTTGTAAACTGCATCTTGAACATCATATTCCACTCGTGCCAAACAAATACTATAGCAACACTTATAATGAGTAGTTGCGCTTTTCTAATACTATCATCCCCCTAAATTTGGCAAAGGCATATTTGCGGTAGAACCAGTCGATCAGCGGTGCAGTCGACGGTTCCGTGCCTTTCCCTCTTGAGTTGTCCGCTCAAGGGTACGTGTCTAATACCCCAATAGAAACCTTACTCCGTTTAAACTGTAAATGTATCATGGTCAAACCTAGCCGAGTCAGTTATGTTGTCCACATAATGAATCATTAAGATATCCTTGTCCAAAGTCCAACGGGTTTCCTTGAAACCCAAACAGACACCTCCATGTTCTGTGCATTTATTTGGAGAACTAAAGTGCTTGCTATGCTAATTATTGGTTTAAATAGTCGAGTCCGATGGGGGTAAGGGCCTAATGCCTTGTTTTGCAGAAAATGAGGCACGAAGTCCCCAGATTTGGCATGGTAACCAAGTTTCATCCAAGGCTACTGAATTGGTGGAAAGTCCCCCATTCCAGTGATCAGACACTCGTCCGCAAGTACTTAGGGAATTTGCCTTCTCTTCTAGAAATTCAGCCTAACAACAGAATCATAAAGGCTTTGACATTGTTCTAGGATAGTGACAAGTCTGTGTTCCGCTTCGGGGACCTTGAAATGACTCCTCTGCTCGAAGAATTATGAGGTTTAGCAGGTATTCCTTGGGAGACTCTGAGTTTGCTTATGCTAGAGAATCGCAAAGGAAGGGGTTTCCTTAAGATGATGGGACTGAAGAAGAACCCAAACTTAACATGCTTGAAAGACTCTTACATCCAATTCGACTATCTGTACGGGAGGTACGGCCATAGTAAGTCATACTGCACCTATTCGGATGAGTTCGCCATCACCTCATTGGGGCATATCCATAGAAGGGTCTTCGTTTTTATGTTTTTCTTTTTAGGGATGATGGTGTTCTCTATGAAGAAGGCTAGGATCCATACCATACTGGCCATGGTAACCAAGACTTTGATGGAAGGAATTGGCGGGCAGACTTTCAGCATAGTGCCCATGATCATTGCTGAGATATACCGTGCCTTGGATAACTGTCAGCAACATGGCAGTCAATTTGAGGGTTGCAAATTATTACTTCAGCTCTGGCTCATGGAACACCTCCAGAAAGGGGAATACCGACAAGAGATCCTACGCCAAACACATCGCCTTTCACCAGCCAAGGCCTATGAATTATATGCCTAAAATGTTCGCTCAGCCAGAGGACGCCCGAGGATGGGTAGAATTATTTGAAAATCTGAAAGAAGACCAAGTGCAATGGATGGTTGAATGGTACCCCACGGATGAGTTCATTGTTCAATCTCGAGATGCATCGTTTCTCATACTAATTAGTTTAAGAGGAACTTATCCTTACGTTCCTCTCCGAGCCATGAGGCAGGCTGGAAGAAAGCAAATCATACAAAGGGTTAACAAAATGAGTCATTTCATGGCTGATTTCCAGGACGATGATAGCCCTCACAGGTGCCAAGATCAGCACTTGTGGAACTGCAAACTCGTTTTGGGAAAAGAATCTATTGAGCCAGACAGGTATCACACTGGTTGTGTGCCGCACTATTTGGGTTGGTTGGAAGACAATGGCATGGGTCAGCCCGGGTTCGCTCGTGGTCACAGAATTATCGATGAGCATGCTGAAGCACGGGTTAAGTATAATCAACTACGCAAGAGAATTTGAGAGTGTGAAAGTGAGCACTGAGAAATACAAGAAGCCCATCATAAGTTGATCGAGGAGTGGAAAGATATGGCTATCAGCGCCAGCAAGCGACTAGGGTATTTGGAGCAGGGTATAGTGGAACTGGAAGGAAAATTCATCAAGAGAATTAAAGATTGTCAAAATAATGAAGGAAATGCAGGTGGATATCTGGCTTGAGCTTATTTGCTGCTAGGACTACGTGAGCTGGTGAAGCTGTTCGAGGGAGACGAAGATGCCAAATCTGTGGAAGGTCCTTCCGGGACCAAGTAGTTAAGAGTCCTTTTATTCTTTATTTTAATGTAATAGGGCCAATGGCCAATAGTGAAATTTTGCTTACCATTATTTAGATTCATTTTGGATTCGTCTTATTTTTATCAATAAAATGAGACATTTAGCATTATATGTTCTCCAAAACTAGCTGTCGCTAGGCCTACCTCGGGCACAACAAGGCGCCAAAGCTAGGATGCGATTTATATTTTCGCACAATGTATTTAAATAATGCAATATTTTTACTCATAACCTGCACTAACTTATTACCTTTTGTTTTTACTTTTATTTTTTATTCCCCTTCCCAAAGGTTAGTTCGTGCATTCTGGCACCATTGTCATACACCACAAGATCCAAGGGCCCTCCACCTCCTCCTCCTCCTATCCGGAACAAGAAAAAAGGTAGAATGGGAGATCCAAGCGCCACAAAGGAGATTGAGATTCCTCAGGGTACCCCGCTTGCTAAGGAAAACTGCTACCCAACTTGAGCAAAAATTGTTGAAATTTCGAGAAGAACTGGATCAGGTTCGGAATTTGGCGAACCTGTCATTTTCTCTCACCGCTCCTGATGTCAACACCCAGAATCCCGCACCTCCACAAAACACCCCACAACCACAGATACAACCCACTCATGCTCAACACTGCAACACATGCCACACTCCCACCAATAACACTCCACTACTCATTCCCGATCCACTGAACACCACAAATGACCATCTCTACAACACTCCTATTTACGTGGATACTGTACCCCATTATACTCAACCAACCTCAAATGCACCTGAGTCTGATGACAAAGACTCCCTTATCAGGAACTTAGGGGCAGAACTCAAGAAGTTGACCAACCGAGTTCAGGGCGTGGAAGGTAACAAAGGTATCGAGGGGTTAAATTATGAAGACCTCTGTATTCAGCGAGATGTTGAACTTCCGGAGGGGTACAAACCTCCCAAGTTTGAAATATTTGATGGAACATGACATCCCAGAGTCCACCTGAGGACATATTGCGATAACCGTGTTGGAGTCGAAAAAGATGATAAGATTCGTATGAAGCTCTTCATGAAAAGTCTGAAGGGAGATGCTTTATCCTGGTACATCAGCCAGGACCCCAAGAAATGGACAAGCTGGCTAGGCATGGCATCAGATTTCATGGATAGATTCCGATTCAATACAGAGAATGCACCAGATGTATTCTACGTACAAAATTTGAAGAAGAACCCTACCGAAACATCCCGCGAGTATGCTACTCGTTGGAGTTCAGAAGCTACAAAGGTCAGGCCGGCCCTGGAAGAAGAACAGATGAATAGATTCTTCGTCCAGGCCTAGGATCCCCAATATTACGAGAGGTTGATGTTGATTGAGGGTCAGAAGTTCTCCGATATCATCAAACTGGCAGAAAGAATCGAAGAGGGCATTAAGAATGGTATGGTTACTAATCTTGAAGCATTACATGCCACCAATAAGGTTTTACAGTCTGGTGGCACGTCCAAGAAGAAGGATGTGAGTGCAGTAATGGTCACACAGGGAGCCAAATCACCACCAAAATACCACACCTACCCATCACCTCCACTTACATATCAGCCCATCCCGAATTACCAGGCACGCACACCCTCCTATAAAAATCCACCTCCCTTTTACCAATCGTCTCCACCTCTCACATATCAACCCACTTCACCCAGATACTCTCAACCAACACCTGTTTATCAAGATTATAATGCTCAACCATCTCACTACCAATCACCTCCCACCCGTCAAAATTTCCCTAGACCCAGGCCAAATTTTGACCACAGACCTCATAGACAATACACAGCCATCGCTTAACCAATTAACCAGCTGTATGAGAGACTTAAAGTTGCTGGTTACGTCATTCCTATCCCAGCCAAAACTTCAGAAAATCCTTCCCAGTGGGTCAACCCCAATAAGACCTGTGTGTACTATTCTAGCATGAAGGGACACACCCTTGACGAGTGCCGTTCATTGAAGGAAAAGATTCAAACCCTGATCGACAATAAGGTCATCATAGCAAAGGATCCTACTCCTAATGTTCGCAACAACCCTCTGCCTGACCATAAAGGTGGAGACATTCACATGATCGAGATCAAAGATGATTGGGACCCCAAATGGTCAATAGGTTTGATTGCTGAAGGTGATGAACTAAAGAAACCAGCGGTTACACTTAACCCAATTGTTGTGTAGAATCAGCCCTCCAGGGATGATGAAATAAACATGTCTATACCTCTAAAATTTGAAGCGCCTCCTTCTACAAAGGCGCCCGGGCCAATCGAGGTTGAATTTGGAATTCCAAAAACACCTACACCCTTTGAAGTTGCTGTATTACCACCAAGGGTACCTATTCTTGTGACAATGTCAGACATAACACCGTTCCACTCAAATGCCATACCATGGGATAACACTGCTGAAGCTAGGAGGAAAAGGAAGACCAAAACAGGAGAAACAATTGTTGCGCAAAGAATGACCAGAACAGGAAGGGTTTACACCCCAGAAAACTTAGCTGAGTCCAGTAAGCAAGCCTCGGGACGGCCTATTGAAACTGGGCCCGACGATCTTTAGAGAAAAATACAAGCTAAGGAGTACTCGGTCGCTGAGCAGTTGAACAAAACACCAGCACAGATCTCAATCCTAGCTCTTTTACAGAGTTTCGACGCTCACAAAAATGCCCTGATAAAGATACTAAGCGAAGCTTACGTGCCCAGCAACATAACTGGAGGTGAAATGGCAAATATGGTAGGGCAAGTACTGGAAAGCCATAAATTTACCTTCTACGAAAATGAGCTGCCGCCGAAAGGATTGAGCCACAACAAGGCACTGCACATCACCGTGCAATGGGAGGATTATTTCATCATTACGGTCCTGATCGATGGAGGATCCAGCCTCAATATATGTCCACTGATAACTCTCAGAACTTTGGGCAAAAGCCTATATAAGATCAAATATGGGGTTATCAATGTCAAGGCCTTCGATGGGTCCCAAAGATCTACTATTGGAGAAATCAGCCTATGCTAAAAAATGGGGCCAACATGGTTTGACGTCGACTTTCAAGTGATAGACGTCCCGGCATCCTACAACCTACTGTTAGGACGGCCATGGATCCATGCCGCTAGAGCCGTAGCATCGACACTGCATCAGGTAGTGATGTTCGAATGGAATCACCAGGAGGTGGTTATTCATGGCGATAGTAGTAACCCCATATATAGTCACCATACCATCCCAATGATTGGAGGCAAAAGGAGAATAGGCAGAGAAACATACCACCACATGGAAAGGGTCAATGCTGTAGATAAGGATAAGTGGTGGGATAACAAGATCGTAAGTATCCTGAATTGGTGTGTGTACGATCCTGGAAAGGGACTCGGTAAAAACCTCCAGGGGATCACTAAGCCCATCAAACTAAAGAAGCATGGTACTACATTTGGAGTAGGGTATGGTTATACTTGGGAAGAATTCCAGAGCTGGTCGCCACCATGGTGCGGCCCCTACTATCTATTGGAGCTTCCGATACCTAGCCTAGAGCAAACCTTCCAACCGACAGATACTATATACGGGTCAGAGGAAGATGAAGCATTGGCAGCCATGAAGAATCTGTTTCTGGAGGATGGTGATATGGACTGCTGTGTTCTTTTCAAGGAGGAAGGGGAGGAAGGCCCTTCCATACAATCTGTAAACCGAGGAGACCGCCTCAGCAATTGGTCAATTAGAACCGCCAGGGCCCGGAAGGCTTCGGGGTAGTAAGGCTAAACAAAAGCACCATGCATCTCATTTTATTTTATTTTACTAGTTGATTTTCTTTTTGCATTGTCTTTAATTTCGAAAAGAGCTCCGATGTTTCAAACAATTATGAATTTAATCAAAGCATTTTAGTTTATCATATATCTTGGTCTTATTATTTTCTCTATCATTTACTCTATTTTTACACAACATTATTACTACTTACTTTGATGATGAACAAATGATTGTGACTTGCAACGAAACAACGCTACAAAAGGATATAGACTCAGAAGAGGATGATATACCAAAAGAGGTCGTCAGAGAGGTTGAGAATTTTGAGAATAGACCTAAGTCTAACCTGGAAGAAACTGAGGTCGTAAATTTAGGAGATACAGAAAACGTTAAAGAAACTCACATCAGTGTTCATCTGTCACCATCAGAAAAGGAAGAATACATAGAATTTTTAAAGGAATATGAGGACGAATTCGCCTGGTCATATGATGATATGACTGGTCTCAGCACATCCATTGTAGCTCACAAACTGCCAAAAGATTCAACCTGTCCCCCGGTAAAACAGAAGCTCAGGAAATTCAAACCCGACATGAGTTTGAAAATCAAAGAAGAGGTTACTAAGCAAGTCAAAGCCAAGGTTCTCAGGGTAGTGGAATATCCAATATGGTTAGCCAACATCGTTCCGGTACCAAATAAGGACGGGAATGTTAGAATCTGTGTCGACTACCGGGACCTTAACCGGGATAGTCCCAAAGATGACTTTCCCTTGCCAAACATACACATTCTTATCGACAACTGCGCCAAGCATGAGTTGCAGTCTTTTGTTGATTGTTTCGTCGGATATCATCAAAGATGGATGGATGAGGAAGATGCGGAGAAAACGACTTTCATCACGCCATGGGGAATGTATTGTTACAAAATGATGCCATTTGGATTGAAAAATGTTGTTGCCACCTATATGAGGGCCATGACTACTATCTTTCGCGAAATGATACACAAGGAGATTGAGGTATATGTGGACGACGTCATCATCAAATCCAAGAAAGCCATTGATCATATGGAAGATTTGAGAAAGTTCTTCAACAGATTGAGGAGGTAAAATCTAAAACTGAATCCCGCCAAGTGTGCATTCGGGGTTCCTGCTGGAAAATTACTGGGTTTCATCGTGAGTCGTCGAGGAATAGAATTGGACCCATCAAAAGTCAAAGCCATTTAAGAATTGCCACAGCCAAAGAACAAGAAAGACGTGATGAGTTTCTTGGGAAGACTCAACTATATCAGCCGGTTCATAGCTCAGTCCACGGTCATTTGTGAACCCATCTTTAAAATGTTGAAGAAAGACGCTACTACTAAATGGACTGACGATTGTTAGAAAGCTTTTGACAGAATCAAGGAATACCTATCAACGCCACCAGTCTTGGTTTCGCCCGAGCCAAGAAGGCCTCTATTGCTTTATCTCGCGGTTTTGGATGGAGCATTCAGTTGTGTTTTGGGACAACATGATGAAATGGGGACAACATGTTATGTTCTGACTTGGGTAGCTCAGAAATTGAGGCATTATTTCTGTGCCTACACTACTTATCTCATATTGAGGATGGACCCGCTGTAGTATATCTTCCAAAAGCCTATGCTCACTGGCAAGCTCGCCAAGTGGCAAATCTTGCTAAGTGAATTCGACATTGTTTACGTGACTCATAAAGCAATCAAAGGCCAAGCCATAGCAGATCACCTTGCCGAGAATCCTGTTGGCGGAGAATACGAACCCCTGAAAACATATTTTCCTGATGAGGAGGTGTTCTTTGTAGGAGAAGATATTGCAGAATCCTACGATGGTTGGAGCTTGTTTTTCGACGGAGCCACAAATTTCAAAGGAGTCGGCATAGAAGCAGTCCTAGTATTAGAGACCGGCCAACATTACCCAGTATCTGCCAAGCTCAAGTTCCCTTGCACAAATAATACGGCTGAATATGAAGCTTGCATCCTGGGGCTCAAGATAGCCATCGACATGAACATTCAAGAGTTGCTAGTGATCGGGGATTCAAACTTGCTCATACATCAGGTTTGAGAAGAGTGGGAAACCAAGAACTCTAAGATACTCCCCTACTTGCATCACATCCAGGAGTTAAGGAAAAGATTCACAAAGATAGAATTTCAGCATGTCCCCAAGGTCCAGAACGAGTTCGCTGACGTATTAGCTACTTTATCATCCATGATCCAGCATCCAGATATGAATTTCATTGTTCCCATCCCAGTAAAGATTTATTATCAGCCAGCTTATTGTGCTCATGTTGAGGAAGAAGCAGACGGAAAACTGTGGTTCCATGACATCAAAGAGTACTTGAGAACAGGATAATACCAGAACTCGCCAATGCCACTTAGAAGCGCACACTTGGGAGGTTATCCAACAACTTCTTTCACAGTGGGAGAATCCTGTATAGGAGGACTCCCGACTTAGGTTTACTAAGGTGTGTCGAAGCAAAAGAAGCATCCAGACTATTGGACAAAGTGCACGCAGGGACCTGCGGGGCGCACATAAATGGTTTTGTCTTAGCAAAGAAGATACTCCGAGCAGGGTATTTTTGGATGACTATGGAAACAAAATGCATCCAGTATGTTCGCAAGTGCCATTGCTGTCAGATACATGCAGACATGATAAAGGTTCCTCCTAACGAGCTTACTGCAACAAACTCACCATCGCCATTCGCCGCATGGGGAATGGATGTTATTGGACCTATCGAGCCTGCCGCATCAAATGAGCATAGTTTTATCCTGGTGGCAGTTGATTATTTTACTAAATGGGTTGAAGCAGCATCATACTAGGCAGTGACTAAGAAAGTTATGGCGGATTTCATCCGTGACCGTATTATTTGCCGATTCAGAATTCCGGAATCAATCATCACCGATAATGGTTCCAATCTCAACAATGACTTGATGAAGTAATGTGTCATCAAACACAATAATTCTACAGCCTACACGCCTCAGATGAATGGAGCTGTAGAGGCAGCCAACAAGAATATCAAGAAGATACAAAAGGAAGATGGTCGAAAGTCACAAACAATGGCATGAGAAATTATCATTCGCCTTACTAGGATACCGCACCATAGTCCGTACCTCAACTGGGGCAACTCCCTGCATGCGTGTTTATGGCACAGAGGCGGTCATCCCCGCCGAGTTAGAAATTACCTCCTTGAGGAGCATACAAGAAGCAGAGTTGGATGACGCAGAATGGGTAAAAGGTCGCTACGAGAAGTTAGCCCTTATAGATGGGAAAAGGATGAATGCAGTTTTCCACAATCAGTTGTATCAGAACAAAATGTCCAGAGCCTTCAACAAAAGAGTTAAACCAAGGAAGTTTACACCGGGGCAGCTAGTATTGAACACAATATTCTCACATCAACATGAAGCCAATGGGAAATTCTCTCCCAACTGGCAAGGTCCGTACATGGTTCATCGGGTTCTAAACGGAGGAGTCCTCATTCTTACAGAGATGGACAGAGAAGTTTGGCCAAAGTCGATCAATTCAGATGCAGTGAAACGATACTATGTGTAACCACTTATGATTCCCTTTATGATGTAATTTGAATTACGCCTAACCTGATTCCCATTTAAGAGGGAATACGTAGGCAGCCCTATGGGTTTGGTCATAATTTAATAAAAAATTTCATTTCCCCATGCTATTGGAACGGGGGCAGAATTTTAAGGAGGACCCTCAAAATTTCGAAGTCAGTGTTCAGCCATTCATCGCCAGGAATGCCACCTCAGTAAACTGGGGTAGAATTTTGAGGACCCTCAAAATTCCGGAGCAGGAGAGGTTGCAATGTCTTGAACCACGTCGCAGTCGCTGGTTCATCTAAAGAAAATTATTTTCTACTTACACTATGTTTAATAAATCATGCATAGTTTTTGTTCAAATTGCTGCTGTTTAGCGACGCTACCCCAATGATACACAACGCCGGAAGCCAGGGGAAAACGAACTAGCCTTTCCCCTTTTTACAAAACTCACGGTTTTTCTTTGGATGCAGGCACTCGACTTACAATATTGTTAGGAATATTTATGTACGCATACTTTCTCAAATATGGAACTTCTCAGAATCATCACTTGTTCGTAATTGTTATCCGCACACAACCTCCTCGGCAGTCATGATATCGTAATCAGCTATCAGCTAAGAAATCTCACTACTATCCGTCCTTTTATTTTCTTGCATTGCGTAAGGCTACCTTTCTACCTTCCGAGACTAAGCGCTGTCTCCATCTGCATCTTTTGTATTTCATAAGGTTACCTTTCTGCCTTCCGAGACTAAGCACTGTCTCCATCCGCATTTTTACATTGCATAAGGCTACCTTTCTGCCTTTCGAGACTAAGCACTGTCTCCATCTGCATTTTCTTGCATTGCATAAGGCTACCTTTCTGCCATTCAAGACTAAGCACTGTCTTCATCTGTATTTTTCTTGCATTGCATAAGGCTACCTTTTTGCCTTTTGAGACTAAGCTCTGTCTCCATCTGCATTATCTGCTTCTTTTGCATTGCATAAGGCTACCTTTCTGCCTTTCGAGCCTAAGCACTGTCTCCATCCGCATTTTTACATTGCATAAGGCTACCTTTTTGCCTTTCGAGACTAAGCACTGTCTCCATCTGCATTTTCTTGCATTGCATAAGGCTACCTTTTTGCCATTCAAGACTAAGCACTGTCTCCATCTGTATTTTTCTTGCATTGCATAAGGCTACCCTTTTGCCTTTCGAGACTAAGCACTGTCTCCCTCTGCATTATCTGCATTGCATAAGGCTAACTTTCTGCCTTTCGAGACTAAGCACTGTCTCCAACCTGCATTATCTGCATAAGGCTACCTTTCTGCCTTCCGAGGTTAAGCTCTACCTCCACCTGCATTGCTGAAATACCGCCACCTGTATTTTGCATCGGCTGAAATATCGTCAAACTTTATTTAAATTCTACATCGGCTGAAAGATTGCTAGTTCATATTTAAATCTCCATCATCATCTATACCTATACTTTCTGTCGGCTGAAATATCGCCATTTTACTTTTACGTCGACTAAAACATCACCGCTTTATTTAAAGTTTTGTCGGCTGAAATATTGCCATTTACATTTTTGCATCGGCTGAAACATCGTCTTTTTTATTTTTCTGTCGGCTGAAATATCGCTATTTATATTTTTTGCATCATCTGAAACATTGCTGCTTTATTTAAATTTTTGTCAGTTGGAATATCGCCATTTACGTTTTTGCATCGGCTGAAATACCGCCAAATCTTGTATTTCATGGGCTGAAATATCGCCAAACTATCTGAGGGCGTCATTGTTTGGAGGCATCATCTTCATAGCCCGAGAACACCATGCCATGGCCCAAGGACCTACTTTATATCTTGCACAACATTATTCAAAGGCATCATGGTTCGGAGGCATAATTATCATAGCCCGAGAACATCATTTCATAGCCTGCGAATCCTTTAATTTTTCACTTCATGTCCTAGGACATCATGGTCCAAGGACGTCATCCTAACCATCCAAAGACAACATTTATGGTCCAATGAGAACTTGCATCACGTTTAAGTTTATGCACGATATACGCCCGTATTACTCACCTGCAGGTACACCGGCAAGCAACGACCGTTGTTGCCGTCTCAGCAGGAGCGATCCTGCTCCAGTCCCCGCATCCGATCAAGTTTCAAAATACCTCTTGCCACCTAAACATCGTGTCCGTCTCTTTCGAATCTCCATCGGCATGCTCCGTCAATGGTTCCTGAACTACATACGACCTGATTCTTGTAAAACCAGGGATATGTAGGAAGCTCAGAAACAAGAGCCCGGTCAAATTCTTTTCAAACAGCCGCTTCAAGTCAAAATTGGCCATCATTTCTTTACCGATAACTCTTTCATCCTTCCCGGGTAAAGAGGGGCAGCTGTTGATACCCAATTTTTCCCTAAGTATTTTTATATCCAAAATACTTCCAAAATAGCATATTTGTGCACATATAAGCACACCCAAGAGTTTTGGCATTTTAAATGATTTTTAAACTAATTTATTGCCTATTTTAATACAACAAAATCCAATAATTATTCCAAAAATTATCATTTTTGGTGAATAACTCGTTTTATTCTCACATTTACATTAAAATATAATTAAGGTAATTTTTTATATTTTTACGAATTTATTTGGTATTTTTAAAGCTAAATTGCATATAATTGCAATTATACCCTATTTTGTGATTAATAGCATTTTATAATTACAAAATTAGTTCCAATATTTTTAAGTTAATATTTATGTAATATTTGTTTACGCAGTATTTTTAATTTATTATTTTTATAACCATTATTACCTTTTTATAAAATAAAAAGGAAAAATTGGCTATATAAAATCTATCCTCAATTTCATTTCAAATACAGCCCAAAGTGGCGCCCCAATTCAAACCCAATTATGTAACCCAATTCCATTTTGACCCAACCCCTGATCCAATCGCCCAAATCCGCCCGTTTTCTTTTTAAAATCTGAGCCATTGATCATTTTTTGATCAATGGCCCAGATCTCTTCTTTCATTTTTAATTCCAAACGACCCCTAAACCCTACCCCATTCTCTCAGAAATGCCGCCTCTAATTCCCTCTTCTCTCAAACGCTCTCGAACTCACTCGAAACCCTAGTCGCTCTCTTCCATTTTCAACCCCAAATCCACCGGAGTTCGTGGCCGCTCAAGCCATGGACGACCTATACTCACCTTCTACTGCTTTCACATGCTTGATACCTGAAGGTTCGAGGCCAGACTTCGAGGGCCTTCACTCAAACCTTCGTCAATTCAAGGTCTACGGCCTTCTTTGGCGTGTCTTAGCTTCCTAAGCCTGGTTCCGACCTTATCAACTCTGGATTTGATCTTGTTTCTTCCAAGCCTTTCTCGTTTCTAGGGTTCTCAGAAACCCTAGCCTATTCGAGGTTCTTTTTCATTTATTTGTTTGGATCTATGCTCGATCTGTGTTATATGTGATGTTTTAAGCGTTTCCCCAATTTTCCTTTTTAAAATCTTTTGATTTCAAACTAGGGTTTCTGAGTCTGTTTGTTAAATATTTCGTTCGATTCATTTGTTTTTCATCTCTAAGTTTGTTTGGTGTCAAAAACCTGATTTTTGGAGATTTGTTTGTGTTTCTGAGTCTATCTGTTTGATTTACTTTGTTTGCACCTGTTTTGTGTTGAAAACCCTAATTTTTGTGGTTTATTTGAGACTCTAAGGCTGTTTATTTGTTTCATTTGTTTATTGCCTCTAAACCCTACTGATTTCAAAAAAAACCTGGTCCTTTGCGGTCTATTCGAGTTTCGGAGTTTGTTTGTGCAACTCGCCTGTTTGAAATTGCTCCTTCACTTCAGCATCTCGTTTTCTTTATGTGATTACTTTTGTTCTGAGTTCTTGATATCTGTTAAACTCGACTGCTTTTTCAGAAAAGTTTCCACTTGACTCTTTACATTCTTCTAATCTTTCTCTCTAATACTAAGCCAATGAAACTTGACCTACGTGACTATCATGCTATGAATGCTTGCTGTCTACTAACTCTATGCAATTACTATATGTTGTTTCTTATTGACATAGCTTGGCCTCACATGTCTATTACTTGTGAACTTCATTTATATACTAAGTCCCTTCGGTGATTGATTTTCAAAACTTTTCCTTTGTGAAATTTAGGTTTTTACTCGCCCGTTAAGGGGTAATTGATTCTCTCTCTTTGTTTGGCCTTACCAGATCCTTTCCAAAAATAAGTACATTCCGGTACTTAGACTTAATACCTTACTATATGATTTTACTTCTCCTTTTATGGCAACAATCATTCCGCTTACAAATTGATTTTCTTTCCTTATATTAATCCTGTTAGTGTCCGTTGAGCAATAATCCCTTGATTAAAGGGAAGTCTTGTGTTAATTGATGCTGACTTGTGATTTTTTCCATGTTTGTGTTAAAACATTACTTATTACCTTACTGTTCATTCGTTTTCAAAAACTATAAATACCCTACCCTCTTTTCTTTAAACACACTAACAACTTGAGTTCAAAATACACACTTACACTTAAAACTCTCTCTTTCTTTACTACTACTTGTGCTATTGCTTTGTCTAGCCGGCTGAAAGCCAAGGCTAGACTATGGACTCTTATTTTCTCTACCTTTTATGCACTTTGCTTCTCTACTGGTATGTCCTAGTTAATTTACAAGCCTCAACAACAACATGTTTTCTTTAATTGCTCCAGTTTGTCATTCCTGTCTAATTCTGCTCATGTTTCTGCAGTCTAGATATGTCACTAGCATGCTGCTCTATGTTTTCTTTCCCTTGTAAATTAATGTTTATCTATGTGTGCACTCTGTCAGTCATTTGTTATTTACTTGCTACCTTATAAATCCCAAACCCCCGTATCCCCTATATGTGTTTGTGTTCCTTTGGATGGTTTGTGTCCATGCCAGTATCAGCTATTGCTGTGCATGACCAAACCAAGCCTGTTGGGTTATACAATAAATCCCATAATCCCTTGCCCCCTTTAAATGACTACTGATTCTATGTAGTTTGGGTTTCACTACTACAATTGTTTTTCAAAATCACCCTTACCACTTACTATTTCCAATCCAGTTTTGATAAATCTCTTTCAAACTATGTCCTGCACTTCTACTATGCTCTTAGAACTTTGGTTCTGCCCGTCTTGTGTGAGCCTTGCCTTGGGACCCTTGATCTCCCTTTGAACTTGGACACATAAGGGTTGGCCCTTCCATACTGCACAACTCAATTTTCTGATTAGCATCTTGGGTGTATGCACTGCCTGGGGTTCCTGAAATCCCTTGGATCTCTGAAACACCCTAGATAAGAGAAGGCTTGGACATCTAGATCTCGGAAGTGGCTTAATCTCATATTATTTGACATTATGTCTGAATTAGGCTACTCGGATGTAGCTGATGATTCCTGATGCACTTTTTAATTCCAGTTTTAGTTCTTTTGGGCTGTAATAATTTGTATAAACTTGGGGACTTAGTAAAAAAGGGAGGGGGTTTACTTTTATCCACTAAGGGTATATATCAAGCCTATAGGGATTTATTTATGATTTGTGCAACACCACGCGTAGAAAACATGTCTACAGGATTCAACACTTGATTTCTGCAATAAAGCATATAGCTATCATGCCTATAGGGGTTCACTTCTGATTTCTTCAAATGCATACATAGATATCCTTCCTATAGGGTTTAACTTCTGATTTCTGCAACTTCACACATAGATATCCTGCCTATAGGATTAACTTCTAATCATTCTGCAAATTCACATATAGAAATACTACCTATAGACTCTTGCATTTTTGCATATATAAACTTAATTAGGCAAACATTTTGTAGGTTTAATAATAAAAGCTGCATATAGATACCATGTTCATAGAACTTCTGTTAACGTCTGAAAAGGTGTCAAAACCAGTAAACATATAGAAAGCATGCCTATAGGAAATCTCGAATCTGAATTGTCTTATTCGTTAAAAGCAATATCAACTGCTGAACTCGTATTATTCTGTTAAAACTGGTAACCTTTTTCTATAATCAGTTTGCATCTTTTCTAAAATTAGTAGATATCATGCCTAGTTCTATCCAACACTTAGACAAAAGGATTAATTAATCAATTAGATCGGTTTAGTCAACTGCATTCGAGTGAGCCTAATGTAGACTTTCCATCTAAGAATATGCGTTGAACTAGTCCGCTCGTCGCTTTATTTAATTAAGACGAAATTAGTACGTGTAAGACATGCTAAAAGCCCTATCTGCTTATTTGTTCCCCCTTTATTTGTATTATATGTTTTGATTGACGCCTTAGTATTTTATCCTTTGAAATATCCTAAAAGCCCTAAACCCCTCTGCCTTTAGGATAGGTGGTCCTAAAGCCTCCAGGACTGATAGGTGGGACGGGTAATAGCATGCAATAAGTGAACGAGACTATTTCGTGCTTAATACCTTAACGGAGTGGGAATGGTAGACATGGAAATGATGATCACACGATAACACTATACGTGTGATTGGTTACCAGTGTTGTGTGGATGATCCATGTGATTTATAAACCTAGGACCCCTTTCCCTATGTTACTTTGTTTAATATCAATAAATTCTATCTTTTCAATTGCCCAAAACTCCCCTTTATTTTTTTACTGCATTATCCCTTTTCCTTCTTTGTTTATAAATTCCAACATGCTTGTTAGCAACCCTTATGTGTAAATTTATTGGCATACTTGTTTACATTAAAGTCACAACATAGCATGGCCGGGAACCACACTAGTGGATCTTGAGGGGTGCCTAACACTTTCCCCTCGAGATAATTTCTAGCCCTTACCTGAACTCTGGTTTTTCATCTCAAATCACTTCTTAAAATATCCTAATGCACTATAATCATTAGGTGGCGACTCTCTGAATCCAAAACCCAATTCCCAAAAGGGAATAGAGTTGTCTTTCCTAAATGTCGTAAACCCGATTTCTCGCTCTTTAGGGGAGGGAAAAAGGGGGCGTCGACAACTATGTGCATTTTTAATTTAACATAAAATTCATAAAAAATTTTACAACAGTAGGCATTGAATTTGCATTTAGGATTTAATTTTATATATTTTAGATTAATTAGTTATTAGGTTTTTACAAAATCACAAAAATTGATTTATTTTCTTTGTTTAATTTTAGCTTTAAATTTTGTTTAGTTTTGATTTAAATTGGTATTTAATTAATGGTATTGATTATTGATTAGAGCTTAATATAATTTGGTAAATTAATTTAGTTTTTAAGGTTTAATTTTAGTTTTGTTTTAAGTTGAAAAGAAAAAGAGAAGAAGAAATAAAAAGAAAATAAAAGAAAGAAGTTTAAAATTGGGCCAGTCCTGGACCAAACAAGCCCCAAGCCCAATAACTAAAATCCCCCTGAACCTGTCCAAAAACACTCAACCCAGCCCAAACTCGCGTCAAAAATCCGGTCCAGGATTCCCTTGTCCCCAAACGACCCCGTTTCATTGATGTTAGATTAAAACCATCGAGGTTTCTTGATCGGATGGTCCTGAAGCTTGGGTCATTTAACATTTAAATGTATAAACGTTCCTCCTACTCCCAGTCATCTCTCTTAATGCTTCAGAGACTCTGCTGAGCTCTGCCAACAACCGCCGCCTGCTGCCTGCCGGAAATCGCCTACGGCGGCGGTCGGCGGCCAATCGTTCCCAAATTTACACCAAAGCATCTCCTCACCCCCCTCTTTCCAAATTTCCGTTTACTTTCCATCAAATCCGGCGTGACCTGCTTGAATTTCAGATCATAAATCCAAACCCTAGCGCCGCCCTTATTTTCTTCGGTGGTGGCACCATCACCAACCACCACCAAACTAACACCAAATAATCCCCAAGCCCCACTCATTCCAAATACCTACTCCATATGCTTCAAAACTATTCAGAACCGCCCGAATCTTAAGTCGAAGGTCTGAAACCTAAAAATTACAAACGACCAGTTAGATGAAGTTTGGGTTTTATTTGGACTTTAGTCACGTGTTTCCATCGAGAACCCGTGATTAAGGTCTAATTCGACCCATAACAAGGCTACCCAAAGGGTTGTGTCGACGTCCCCATTTTTCCTCGCGAGGAGAGAGAAATCGGGTTTACGACATTATGAGTGGAATGATTCCTTTATCCCCTTTTGGGGAATCTGGGTTATGGAGTTTGAAGAGTCGCCACTTAATGATTACAGTGCATTAGGACACTTTTGGATAAAAGAAGAAGGATTTGAAAGAAAACCAGAGTTTGGGTAAGGTCTTGAGATTATCTCGAGGGGAAGGTGTTAGGCACCCCTCAAGATCCACTAGTGTGGTTCCTGGCCTTGCTTAGTTGTGAGTTTAAGAAGAGTAGGAGTAGACGAGCAAAGTTTGCACATAAGAAATACAAGCAAGTTGACAATTTTGAAAGAAGAATGACACAAGTAAAAAAGATTTTTAGTTTGAAGAAAACATTTAAACAAAGGAAGAGTAAAGAAAGAGGGTCCTAGGTTTAACTATAATATGGATCATTTGGTGCAATACCCAGCTATCATTCTCACACGAGATATTAACGCACCGTCATCATCTCTATATTCTACCCTTCCAACCCGTTAAGGTATTTAAGCGCGATTAGTCTCGTTTACTTATTGCATGCTAGTACCCGTCCCAACCTATCAGTACCGGGGTATTTGGACTTCTAATCCTAAAGGGGAGAAGGGGATGGAGGAATATATGGAGTTTAAAAGGACAAAATACTAAGGCGTCAATCAAAACAAATAGCAAATAAGTGGGGTACAAATCAAACACTCAAAGGCTCATACAAACCCCGTAAATCACAACAGCAATTAGTTTAGCATGACTCGCAAGTACTGATTTGGTCTTTAAAATTAACGGTGGACAGTTTAACACATAGAGTTGGACAGCGAGTCCATATTAGGCAACCCGGATCCAGTTGTCAGAACTTAAGGTATTTTAAAACAAGTGATTCAGAAAACACTAATTTTAGACAATAGCCTGTACAGAAGAGTTTTTGAAAAATAAAAGTTGAAGATTGCAGAAGTTCAGAGGTGGCTTGCAAATTAGCCGAATTGTTTAAGTAAAAGTAGAGTAAAGTTGTAAAGAGGCATTTTTCCGAAAAGCATTGAAGTAAAAATGTAGGCAGAAAACTAAGGGGTTAGTTTCAGAATAAAGATGTAAGTTTGGAATTTAAAGGACACCACATATCTATAGAAATGTTGAAAGAGACGGACTTGGACAGGTTTCAAAATCAAACAGGTTTGGACAATTTTTTTGCTGAAAGCGTTTGAGGCTAACTGACAAATTATCACTCATATTAGGCGAGTTTGAACTTCTATAGGCATGATATCTATATATTGATTTTTTAAGACTCATTATTGTCATTGAACTGACGAGGAGATGAATATTCGATTGTCCTACAGTTTGCCTAGCGTTTTATGTGTCTCCTATAGGCATGATCTCTATCGTGCTTACAATGCAAAGTCCTATAGACATGATTTCTAAATGGTATTCAATTTTAAAGTCCTATAGGCATGATTTCTAAATGGTATGCAATATTAAAGTCCTATAGGCATAATTTCTACCCATTGACTTATGCAAGTAATATAAACCCCTCCCACACCCTTTCACTAATATTCCCCAAATTCTTTTACAAGATCGTTACAGAACAAAAAGAAAGTAAACAAAATACATTACAGCCTACAGCTAGATCTGAGCAGCGTAATTCAATCTTAATGCCCAATAACATGTGTTTCACCAGATCCGGATTCCATATTCCTAGGCTTTCTCTTGGAGTGTTTCAAAGTTCCAAGGGCTTTGAGGAAGCCCAGGCAATGCTTACACCCTAAATATTTAATGTGGTAACAGAGTAGTGCAACGTGTGGAATTACTAGCCCTTAGGCATCCAAGTTCAGAGGGAACTCTAGGGTCCCTAAGCATGGCTTACCATAGGGGGGCAGAACTTAAAGAACTAAGAATTAGTGTAGAGTGAGGGGATTAGAGGAAACAAGAGCAAAGGATGGTCATACCCAGCCATGGGTAAGACTGGCACACCCCTAACCCTTTACTTGATTCAAGCAAATAAAAAAGTATACTTTTAGAAGTCAAACAGGGGTCTGGGTGGTGATTAGGGCTCCACCTGACCCTAGTCAAGGCTCAACACATGAAGGGGGTTAAGGGAATGGGACTTATTTGAAAAAAGCTTCAAGAGAACCTGGTCCTAGGTCAAAGATAGCAATAGGGTGCTAACCTCAGCCTAGAACCAATACTCATACATAAAAGGGGTTTAAGGGAATGGGATCACATGAAGGCATTCACATAAGAAGAGCATAATAGAACTTTAAAGATGCAGAAGCATGAAGAAAGGCTTAACAGACTAATGAATAGTCACACAATGCAAGAAAACATGTAGTGAGAGGTTATGTAAAATGGAGAAGTAAACACATAGTTTTGGGGAACAGTATTTAAATTATAGAAACCTACTAGTTGAAAGTTCCAAATAACAGAATAAATAGAGCAGTAAAACAACCAGAAACCCTTCAGCAAACACTTTAAGAAAGCAAAAGAGATCCCAAAGTTTAGCCTTGGCTTTCAGCCGGCTAGTCAGAACAATAGCACAAGTAATAGTAAAGAAGAGAGGGCTTTCAGTGTGTGTGTGTTTTTGAACTCAGTTAGTTGTTCGTTCGTTTAAAGAAAAGGAGTAGGGTATTTATAGTTTGAAAACAAGTGGTAAGTAAGGCAAAAATATAATTCAATACCAATTAGAATCAATTAGAAGAGGGGAACTCCTTTAATTAAGGAATTCGAATTTGAATAGGAGAGGGCAGAGTTGTTTTTAATGAAAGAAAATCAATAACACATGGTGCAATAAAGGGTAAATACATAGGAGAAGCTTTTTAAAAATACACGGTTAGATAAATAAGGTAAGGGTAAAATCAATAAATCACATAGTAAATTAGGAATCAAAAATTCGATGTTAATAATAAATTAAGTCAGAAAACAGGTCCAAATCAAACAAGGAGATAATCAAATAAATTCATATAGAAATCAATCCTAAAAATTAGGGTTGTTTAGAGAGTAAAAGATTTGACTATAAAGAGAGTGTAAACTTAAACATGCGAGGCTAAAATTAATAGAGTAGTCATGCAATCAAAGTAGAAGAACATAGCCATGGATGAAATCAAAAGGTCTTGCAAGGCTTAGCAAGAATCAGAAACATGAGACGAGTTTAGACGATTTAGGGTTTTGAAATCAAACAGGCAACAAACAAAATACTCGTACACAAGCTGGTTTGAAAACCCCAAAATCTAGGGTTCTTCCACATGTCAAAGGTAAAGACTAAAGCATAGAAAATCAGGCAAGAACAAACTGAGGGAGTCAAAAGAACACAAACATTCATGGAAATCTAAGTAAAGAAAAAAAAAATATAGTAAAGAAATTACTCGCGAACACTAGGAGGAATTACAATAAAGAAAAATACGCAGAAATCATAGTGAAGACACTTAGGAAAGTAAAAATATAAGAGATGAGAGTAAAAAAAATCACGGAAACCCTAAGTTTTAAGAAGATGAACAATTTTTAAAACAAAAAAATCGAAAAGATGTGGAAAATACTTTAAAATCTTAGAAAATAGAACGGATCTGAAGTAGATCTTAGATAGAATCAAAGAAAACCCCGAGGGCTTAGGGTTTAAGAGAAAACCCTAGAAAAATGAGAACGGACTGGAAGGGGTTGGTCCTGGGTCGGAGATGGGCTCACAGGTCTAGGACTCGCCGGAGATGAGCCAGAGATGGCCATAGAACTTGAATCGAAGAGATTCTGAGCCGGGGTCTTCAAAGTCGGACTAAGATACCTCGAGCAAAAAGATCATAGAGGTATGTGGGGGTAGGTACAAGCTGCTTAGGGTCTGAGAAGCCATAGTCTCCGGTGAAACAAGGTCGAAGACCGGTGAAACAGGGCTAGGGTTTCGGAGAGGCTTGAGAGGATTTGAGAGACGAAGGGGATCTTAGGGCAGCTGTTTGGTTAGAATGATTAGGGTTGGGGGGAGGGGGTCATTGGTTTAATTAAGGAAGGATAGACAGGGGCCGTTGATTAAAACTCTCAACGACCCTGATTTGATATAGGATCCGGGCGGGTTAGAAATAGGGTCAGGGGTCGGGTAATTGGGTCGTATAATTGGGTTCAATTTGGGCTGGGATTTGGGTTTAATTTGGGCTATAATTGAAAGTAAAGAGGCTACCATTTAAATAGCCAATTTTCCTCATTTTGAATTTATAAAAATAGTAAATGATGTTCAAAAATCAAATTAAAAATACTGATTTAATAAAAAATATGTATGTACTAATTTAAAAATATTAGGAATGATTTTGTTATTGAAAATGCCATTAAATCGAGAAATAAGCTAAAATTTCAATTTCATGCAATTTTAGTTTAAAAATACCAAATGGACTTGTAAAATTATATAAAAATCATATAAATTATATTTTTGTGTAAATGTGAGAATTAAATAAATTTTTCACCAAAATGACAAGTTTTGGGAATAATTATTGGATTTTATAGTGCAAAATAGGCCATAAATTTGTTTTAAAAATCTTTAAAAATTTGGAAAAAATACCAAAACCTTTGGGGATGCTTGCATATGCATATACGTGTTATTTTGAAAGTATTTTGAGTATACAAATACATAGGGAAATATTTGGTATCAACAGCTGCCCCTCTTTACCCGAGGAGGATGAAAGAGTTGTCGGGTAAAGATAAGATGGCCAATTTTGACCGGAGATGGCGATTGTGAACGGATTTTGACCGCTCTCTAGCTTCTGAGCTGCCTACATATCCTTGGTTTTATAGGAATCAGGCCATATGTAGTTCAGGAACCATTGACGGAATATGCCGATGGAGATTCGAAAAGACGGACGCGATGGCTAGACCTGAGAGGGTGCTTGGAATCGGACAAGCTGCGGAGAACTGGAGCGGGATCACTCCTACTGAGATGTCCGTGAGCCAGCCGGAGTACCTACAAATGGGCGATATGCGTATCTATATTGCTTAATTTAAACGTAATGCAAGATCCCGTTGGACCATGAATGTTTGTCTTCGGACGGTTAGGATGACGTCCTCAGACTATGATGTCCTGGGCCATGAAGATCATAAAAGTAAGGGTTCGTAGGCCATGAAATGATGTTCTCGGGCCATGCAGATGGTGCCTTCGAACTATGACGCCTTTGAATGAGTTGGCGATCTTTCAGCCCATGAGAAGGTGGCAATATTTCAGCCAAATGAATGCAAAGGGTGGCGATCTTTCAGCCAGAGCAAGAATTTAAAAGCAGATGGCGATATTTTAGCCGAATGAGAATTTAAAATGCAGGTGGCGATGTTTCAGCCAGTCGAAAAATAAGACGGCGATATTTCAGCCATGCAGGGCGGAGACAATGCTTAGTCTCGGAAGGCAGATAGGAACCTCATGCAATATGGAGGTAGAGCATAACCTCGGAAGGCAGAGAGTAGCCTTATGCAAAGTGCGGATGGAGACAGAGCTTAGTCTCGGAAGGCAGATAATAGCCTTATGCAAAAATGCAGATGGAGACAGAGCTTAGTCTCGAAAGGCAGATAGTAGCCTTATGCAATATCGAGGTAGAGCTTAATCTCGGAAGGAAGAGAATAGCCTTATGCAAAAATGCAGATGGGGACAGAGCTTAATCTCGAAAGGCAGATAGTAGCCTTATGCAATATGGAGGTAGAGCTTAACCTCGGAAGGTAGAGAATAGCCTTATGCAAAAATGCAGATGGAGACAGAGCTTAGTCTCAAAAGGCAGATAGTAGCCTTATGCAGTGCAAGAATGTAAAAGAACGAATGGTAGTGAGTTTTCTTAACTGGTAGATGGTTTGTGATATTAGGACTGCTGGGGAGTGTTGAGTGCGGATAGTGACCCTCTGGAGGGTTTTGATTCGTAAGAGCAAATATACTTTGATTCGTGGCCTCAATTCCTGCATCCAAAGAAAAATTGTGAGTTTTGTAGGGGGAGGTTAGTTTGTATCCTCTAGCTCTTGGCGTCGTGTATCACGGGGTAGCGTTTCTAAACGATGGTGATGCAAATGATGCTTATGCATGACTTAGTAAATATAATGCGAGTGCGTATATATATAAAATGATTTTATTTTGGATGAACCAACGACTGCAACGTGGTTCAAGACGTGGCGACCTTGCTTGCTCAGGAATTTTGAGGGTCCTTCTCAAAATTCTACCCCAGTTTACTGGGTTGGCGCTGCTGACGGCTATGCTGGACAACTGAACGCGGAACAATCCCAGAATTTTTAGGGCCCTCCGCAAAATTCTGCCCCAGTTTACTGTGTTGGTGCTGATGAAAAGACTGAAAAACTTACTTCAGAATTTTGAGGGTCCTCCTCAAAATTCTGCCCCAGTTCCAATTGCGGGGGAAAGATGGAATTTTTTATTAAGATGTGACCGAACCCGTAGGGCTGCCTACGTATCCCCTCTCAAACGGGAATCAGGTCAGGCATAGTTCAAATTACATCATGAAAGAAAAACATATGATCAAATGTAGTATCTTTTCACTGCGTCTGAGTTGATAGGCTTCCACCAGACTTCTCCATCCATTTCTGCAAGAATAAGGGCTCCTCCAGTCAGAACCCGATGAACCATGTACGGACCCTTCCAATTGGGAGAGAATTTCCCTTTGGCTTCATCTTGGTGCAGAAATATTTTCTTTAATACCAACTGTCCTGGGGCGAACTTCCTCGGCTTGACTCTCTTGTTGAAGGCTCTGGACATTCTGTTCTGATATAATTGACCGTGACAGACAACATTCATTCTCTTTCCGTCGATGAGGGCTAATTGCTCGTAGCGACTTTTGACCCATTCTGCATCATCTAGCTCTGCTTCTTGTATGACCCTCAGGGAGGGAATTTCTAACTCGGCGGGTATTGCTGCCTCTGTACCATAAACCAGCATGTAGGGAGTGGCCCCAGTTGACGTGCGGACCGTGGTACGATAACCCAGTAAGGCGACCGACAACTTCTCATGCCACTGCTTGTGCTTTTCGATCATCTTCCTTAGTATCTTCTTTATGTTCTTATTGGCTGCTTCTACAGCTCCATTCATCTGAGGTTTGTAAGATGTAGAGTTCTTGTGTTTAATCTTGAATGTTTCACGCATTGCCTTCATCAGGTCGATGTTGAGATTAGAACCATTGTCGGTGATGATTGATTCCGGAATCCCAAACCGGCAGACCATACGATCACGGACAAAATCTGTTACTACCTTTTTGGTGACTTCCTAGTATGATGCTGCCTCAACCCATTTGGTGAAGTAATCAATTGCCACTAGGATGAACCTGTGCCCATTTGACGCGGATGGTTCAATTGGTCCAATGACATCCATTCCCCAAGCGGCGAACGGCTATGGCGAGCTTGTTGCGGTAAGCTCGTTTGGAGGTACCTTTATCATATCTGCATATATTTGACAATGGTGGCATTTCCGGACATACTGGATGCATTCTGTTTCCATAGTCATCCAAAAATACCCTGCTCGGAGTATCTTCTTTGCCAACACGAAACCATTCATATGCGGTCCGCAGGTTCTCGCGTGCACTTCCTCCAATAGTCTGGTTGCTTCTTTTGCCTCGACATATCTTAATAATCCTAAATCAGGAGTCCTTCTATACAGGATCCCTCCACTATGAAAGAAGTTGTTGGACAACGTCCGAAGTGTTCGCTTCTGAGTAGCATTGGCAAGCTCTGGGTACTCTCCTGTTGTCAGTTATTCTCTGATATCGTGGAACCAAGCACAATAAGCTGGCTGGTCGTGAATCTTGGGTCAATAAAGTTTATATCGGGATGCTGGATCATAGACGATAAGTGGCTAAGGCATCGGCGAACTCGTTCTATATTCTGGGAACATGCTGGAATTCTGTCTTTCCGAAACTTTTCCTCAACTCTTGTATATGATGCAGATAGGGGAGTATTTTGGAATTCTTGGTTGCCCATTCTTCTTAAACCTGATGTATGAGTAGGTCTGAGTCTCCGATCACTAATAGTTCCTGAATGTTCATGTCAATTGCCAGTTTGAGCCCTAGGATGCAAGCTTCGTACTCGGCTATGTTATTGGTGCACGGGAATCTGAGCTTGGCGGATACTGGGTAATGTTGATCGGTTTCTAATACCAAGACCGCTCCTATACCAACTCCTTTGAAATTTGTGGCTCTGTCGAAAAACATCCTCCAACCGTCATAGGATTCTGCAATGTCTTCTCCTATGAAGGCTATCTCTTCATCAGGAAAATACGTCTTCAGAGGTTCGTATTCTCCTCCTACAGGATTCTCGACGAGGTGATCTGCCAAGGCTTGTCCTTTGACTGCCTTCTAGGTGACATAAACGATGTCAAATTCGCTTAACAGTATTTGCTACTTGGCGAGCTTGCTGGTAGGCATGGGCTTCTGAAAGATATACTTCAATGGATCCATCCTGGATACAAGATAAGTGGTGTAAGCATAGAAATAGTGCCTCAATTTGTGAGCTACCCAGGTTAGAGCACAACAAGTGCGCTCTAATAAGGAATACCGAGCCTCGTACGGGGTAAAATTCTTGCTGAGGTAGTAGATGGCATACTCCTTTCTTCATGTTTCATCATGTTGTCCCAAAACACAACCAAATGGCCCATCCAATACTGCAAGATAAAGCAATAGAGGTCTCCCTAGCTAGGGTGGAACCAAGACTGGCGGCGTTGACAAGTATTCCTTGATTCTGTCAAAAGCCTTTTGACAGTCCTCAGTCCATTTAGTTCTTTAGAATCTTGAAGATGGGTTCACAAATGACAGTGGACTGGGCTATGAACCGGCTGATATAGTTGAGTCTTCCGAGAAAACTCATCACGTCCTTCTTGCTCTTTGGTAGTGGCAACTCTTGAATGGCTTGGACCTTTGACGGGTCCAGTTCTATTCCCCGGCGACTCACATTGAAACCCAATAATTTTCCAGCGAGAACCTCGAATGCACACTTGGCGGGATTCAGTTTTAAGTTGTATCTCCTCAGTCTGTTGAAGAATTTTCTCAAATGTCCCATGTGATCTGCAACTTTCTTGGATTTGATGATGACTTCATCCACATACACCTCGATTTCTTTATCTATCATGTCATGAAAGATAGTGGTCATGGCCCTCATGTAGGTATCACCGGCATTCTTTAAACCGAACGGCATCATTCTGTAACAGTACATTCCCCACGACTTGATAAATGTCATTTTCTCTGCATCTTCTTCATCCATCCATATCTGGTGGTATCTAGCAAAATAATCGACGAACGACTGCAGCTCATGTTTGGCACAGTTATCGATCAATATGTGTATATTTGGCAAAAGGAAATCGTCTTTAGGACTGGCCCAGTTGAGATCCCGGTAGTCGACACACACTTTAACCTTCCCATCCTTCTTTGGTACCGGCACAATGTTGGCTAACCATGTTGGATAATCTACCACTCTTAGAACCCTGGCTTTGACCTGGTTGGTAACCTCTTCTTTGATTTTCAAACTCATGTCTGGCTTGAACTTTCTGTGTTTCTGTTTGACCGGTGGGCATGCCGGATCTGTCGGCAGCTTGTGAGCCACAATGGATGTGATGAGGCCAGTCATATCGTCATACGACCAGGAGAATATATCCTCATATTCTTTCAAAAACTCTGTATACTCTTTCTTTTCTGATGGTGACAGGCGTACGCTGATACGTGTTTCCTTGACATTTTTTGCGTCTCCCAAATTAATGACCTCAGTTTTGTCTAAGTTAGACTTAGGCCTGTTCTCAAAATTCTCGACCTCCCTGACAATATCTTCTGGTATTTCGTCCTCTTCTGGATCTATGTCCGTTTGTCGTACCGTCTCGTTGCAAGTTACAGTCGCCTGTTCATCATCAAGATATGTAATAGTAATGTTGTGTAAAGTAAATGGTAGAGAAAATAAATGAGAGCGAAATATAAAGATAAACTTGGAAAATGCTTTTGATTAATTAGAGCTCTTTTCAAAAGTAAAGACAATGCGAAAAAGTAAAATCAACTAAAAGTAAAGTGCGATGCATATGCGTCGTTTAGCCTTGCTACCTCGAGGCTCTCCGAGCACTGGTGGTCCTGATTGACCAATTGGTAAGGTGTTCTCCTCGGTTCACAGCTTGAATAGAAGGGC
Source organism: Nicotiana glauca (assembly GCA_026770625.1). Taxonomy (NCBI): domain Eukaryota; kingdom Viridiplantae; phylum Streptophyta; class Magnoliopsida; order Solanales; family Solanaceae; genus Nicotiana; species Nicotiana glauca. The sequence continues at coordinate 93,999 of MU703988.1, forward strand.
CTTCCTCCCCTTCCTCCTCGAAGATAACACAACAATCCATATTATCCTCTAGAAACAGGTTCTTCATTGCTGCCAGTGTCTCATCTTCCTCTGATCCATATATGACATCAGCTGGCTGAAATGTCTGCTCCAACTGAGGTAGAGGGTGCTCCAGTGGGTAGTAGGGACCGCGCCATGGTGGCGACCAGTCGTTGAACTCCTTCCAGGTGTATTCATAACCCAGGCCAAAAGTAGTTCCATGCTTCTTCAACTGGATAGGCTTGGTGATGCCCTGGAGATTCTTGCCAAGTCCCTTTCCGGGCTCGTATCCACTCCAATTCAGAATACTCTCAATTTTTTTATCCCACCACTTGTCTTTGTCTATGGCATTGACTCACTCGATGTGATGGTATGTTTCTCCACCGATTTTCCTTCTACCTTCGATCATCGGGATGGCCTGGCGACTATATATAGGGTTGCTACCGTCGCCATGGATGATTACTTCCTGATGATTCCATTCAAATTTTACAGCCTGATGCAAAGTTGACGCCACAGCCCCAGCAGCGTGGATCCAGGGTCGTCCTAGCAACAAATTGTAGGACGCTGGTACGTCAATGACTTGGAACTCAACATCGAACCAGGTGGGTCCCATCTGCAGGCATAAGCTAATTTCTCCAATGGTGGACCTTTGAGATCCATCAAAAGCTTTGACACTGATAGCCACGTTGTTGATCTCGTGCAATCCTTTACCCAATGTCCTGAGAGTTACCAATGGGAAAATGTTGAGGCTGGATCCCCCGACGACTAGAATCCTGGTGATAAAGTGATCGTCACATTGCGCAGTGATGTGCAACGCTTTGTTGTGACCAAGACCTTCTGGCGGTAGTTCATCTTCGTGGAAGGTGATCTTATGGCTTTCCAGTACCTGCTGCCCCACCATGTTTGCCATTTCGCCTCCTGTTATGTTGCCGGGAATATAAGCTTCACTTAGTATTTTCATTAAGGCGTTTTTATGGGCCTTAGAGCTTTTTAGAAGTGCCAGAATAGAAATCTGTGCTGGCGTTTTGTTCAGTTGCTCGACGACTGAGTACTCTTTGGCCTGTACCTTCCTCCAAAGGTCATCGAGTCCAATTTTAACAGCCCGCCCTTAGGCCTGCTTGTTGGACTCAGCCAAGTGTTCCGGGGTGTACACCCTGCCTGTCCTGGTCATGCCCTGTGCGGCAATTGCTTCCCCAGTATATGTCTTTCCCTTCCTTCTAGCCTCAGCGGTGTAATCCCAAGGCATAACATTTGTCTTGAACGGGGTTACATCTGCCATGGAGACGGGAATTGCTGCCTTGGGAGGTAACACATTGACTTCAAATGGCATAGGCGCCTTTGGAACCCCGAACTCAACCTCAATTGGTTTTGGCGCCTTTGCAGGAGGTGCTTCAAACTCGAGTGGTACACACACATTTACCACATCACCCTCAGAGGGCTGAATCTGGACGACAATGGGGTTGAGAGTAACTACTGGCTTCTTAGGTTCGTCTCCTTCAGCTATCAAACCCATTGACCCCTTGGGGTCCCAATCATCTTCGATCTCGATCATGTGGACGCCTCCACCCTTGTGGTCAGGCAGAGGGTTGTTGCGGACATTAGGATCGGGCTCCTTTGCTATAATGATCTTGTTGTCAATCAGATTCTGAATCTTGTCTTTCAACGAGCGACACTCATCGATGGTATGGCCTTTCATTCCGGAATAGTATGCGCAAGTCTTGTTTGTGTTGATCCACTGGGAAGGGTTTTCTAGAGTTACAGCTGGGATAGGGATAACGTAACCAGTTTCTTTAAGTTTTTCATATAATTGGTCAATTGGCTCGGCTATGGCGGTATATTGTCTAGGAGGTTTGCGGTCGAAGTTTGGTCTAGGTCGAGGAAAGTTTTGGCGGGCGGGAGGTGATGGTTAGTGGGAAGGTTGGGAATTATATGCTTGGTATACAGGTGCGGGTTGGGAATATCTAGGTGAGGTGGGATGATATATGGGTGGTAGAGGTGACTTGTAAGCAGGTGGTGGAATTTGGTAACTGGGTGATGGTGCTTGGTAGTTTAGGGTAGGTTGATATGTGAATGGAGCTGAGGGATAGGTTTGGTACTTCATAGGGGAGTTGTTCCTTTGCGCAGCTATTACAGAATTCACATCCTTTTTCTTCGACGAGCCACCAGACTGTAAAGCCTTGTTGGTAGCTTGCAATGCCTCGAGATTAGTGACCATACCATTTTTGATGCCTTCTTCGATCTTTTCTCCCAACTTGATGAAGTCCGAGAACTTTTGGCCCTCTATTAGCATCAGCCTCTCGTAATACTGCGGATCCTGAGCACGGACAAAGAACGTGTTCATTTGTTCTTCCTCCAAGGCCGGTCTGACCTTAGCAGCTTCTGATCTCCAACGAGTAGCATACTCGTGAAAGGTCTCTGTGGGCTTCTTCTTGAGATTATGGATATAGAACACATCTAGTGTGTTCTTAGTGTTTAACCTAAACCGATCCATAAAGTCAGACGCCATGTTCACCTAACTAGTCCATTTCATCGCATCTTGGCTAATATACAAGGATAAAGCATCACCCTTCAAATTCCTCATGAACAGCTTCATGCAGATCTTCTCGTCCCTTTCGACTCCTACCAACTTGTCACAATACATTCTCAAGTGGACTCTGGGGTCACCTGTGCCATCGAACATTTCGAACTTGGCAGGTTTGTACCCCTCCGGGAGCTCAACATTTGGCTGAACACAGAGATCTTCATAATTCAACCCTTCAACACCTTTGTTACCTTCGAAACCTTGGACCCGGCTAGTCAACTTCTTGATCTCAGTGGCCAAATTCTGAATGAGGGAGCTCTTGTCATCTGACTCGACTGCACTGGTGATTGTCTGACTGTAATGCGGCATAGTGTCCATAATGATTGGAGTGTTATGGTCTTTTTGTAGTGTTTTGTGGTTCAGGAATGTGCAGTGGAGTGTTATGAGTGGGTTGCATGGGAGGTTGTGGGATGTTTTGTGGTGGTGCGGGGTTTTGGGTGTTAACATCGGGAGCGGCAATAGTGATTGACAGGCTTGCCAGGTTTCTAACTTGTTATAATTCCTCTTGGAATCTTAGCAAAGTTTGCTCCAGATGAGCAGCAGTCTCCTTGGTGATTGCAGTGTTCTGAGAAGTTTCCTCAAGTTCCTTCCTAGCGCTTGTATCTCCCATTTTGCCTTTGTTCCTGTTTCTGGTAGGACCCGAAGGAGGAGGAGGTGGAAGGCCCTTAGATCTTGTTGAGTATGTTGAAGGTGCCAGAATTCACGAACCAACCTTTAGGGAGGGGAATAAAAATAAAAGAAGAACAAAAAGGTAAAAAGTGAGTGCAGATTCTGATAAATAATATTGCAATATTTAAACACATTGTGCGGGAATATAAATCGCTTCCTAATTTGGGTGCCTCGTTGTGCCCGAGGTAGGACTAGCGACAAATTAAATTTGGAGAACTTATAATGCTAAATGCCTCATTTTATTGATAAAACCAGACAAGTCTTAAAACAACTGAATGATAAAATATGTCACTAATGGCCAGCAGCCTTATTACATTAAGAGAGCATGAAATAAAAGATCCTAACTATTTTGTCCCACAAGGACCTTCCCCAGATTCGGTACTCTTGCCTCCCTCGTACAGCTGCATCAACTCGCGCATCCCTAACAGTAGCATAAGCAGACCCGGAGTCTCCCAAGGGATACCAGCTAGGCCCCCTATCTCTTCTAGCAAAGGGGTCATTTCCAAGTCCCCGAAATGGAACACTGATTGATCACCATCCCAAAACAAAGTGGCAGCCTTAATGATCTTGTTGTTGGGTTGGATTTCCAGAAGTGAGGGAAAATTCCCTAAGTACTTGCGGACGAAGGTTTGATCACTGCCATGAAGATCCTCCCACCAGCTTAGCAACCTAGGGTGGATATTGGATACCATACTTAATATGGGGACCTCGTGCCTCATTTTCTGCAAAATAAAGTGTTAGGCCCTTAACCCCACTAGACTCGACTATTTAAAACAATAATTAGCAAAAGTCATATAGTTCTCTAAATAAATGCACATAACATGAAGGTGTCCGTTTGGGTTTCAGGAAACCCAATGGACTTTGGTTTAGGCTATCTTAATGAGTCATTATGCGGATAACATAACTGACTCGGCCAGGTTTGACCATGATGCATGCACAGTTTAATGGAATAAAGTTTCTACTTTTGAAGTGCTAGACAAGGTACCCTTGAGCGGACAACTCAGGAGGGAAAGGCGCGGAACCATCGACTACACCGTTGATCCACTGGTTTTACCGCAAATATGCCTTTGCCACATTTAGGGGGTTTATAATATCGGAAGGGCGCAACACTCATTATAAGCGTTGCTATAGGATTTGTTTTGGCACGAATGGAATATGATGCTGAGAGATGCAATTACAATAATGAAACGAATTACATGTATTTTCACGTTCATAAGATAAATGATTACAATGATTGTTCGAAATTACAACAGTATCGAAATAAAGCAATAAAGAAGGCAATTAAAGGAAAGAAAAGACATGAATAGTCAAGTTAGTAATTATGATGAAATAATCAAGGACAGGAAATAAATGCGATTAACTAAGCAATAAAGTCACAAAAGAAAGTAATGGTAAAAGCCTAAAAGAATCCCCAGCAGAGTCGCCATGCTGTCGACGCCCCCATTTTTCCTCGCGGGAAGAGAGAAATCGGGTTTACGACATTATTAGTGGAATGACTCCTTTATCCCCTTTTGGGGGAATTTGGGCTATGGAGTTTGAAGAGTCACCACCTAATGATTATAGTGCATTAGGACACTTTTGGAGAAAAGAAGAAGGATTTGAA
>MU703988.1:100566-126879 GCA_026770625.1 Nicotiana glauca
GAGGGAATGAATATTCGATTGCCCTACAGTTTGCTTAGCATTTTATGTGTCTCCTATAGGCATGATCTCTATCGTGCTTACAATGCAAAGTCCTATAGACATGATTTCTAAATGGTATGCAATATTAAAGTCCTATAGGCATGATGTCTAGATGATTTGCAATATTAAAGTCCTATAGGCATGGTTTCTGAATGGTATGCAATGATAAAGTCCTATAGGCATGGTTTCTAAATGATTTGCAATATTAAAGTCCTATAGGCATGATTTCTACCCATTGACTTATGCAAGTAATATAAACCCCTCCCACATCCTTTCACTAATATTCCCCAAATTCTTTTACAAGATTGTTACAGAACCAAAAGAAAGTAAACAAAATACATTACAGCCTACAGCTAGATCCGAGAAGCCTAATTCAATCTTAATACCCAATAACATGTGTTTCACCAGATCCAGATTCCATATTCCATGTCTTGGAGTGTTTCAAAGTTCCAAGGGCTTTCACGAAGCCCAGGCAATGCTTACACCCTAAAGATTTAATGTGGTAACAGAGTAGTGCAATGTGTGGAATTACCAACCCTTAGGCATTCAAGTTCAGAGGGAACTCTAGGGTCCCTACGCATGGCTTACCATAGGGGGGCAGAACTTAAAGAACTAAGAATGAGTGTAGAGTGAGGGGATTAGAGGAAACCAAAGCAAAGGATAGTCATACCCAGCCATGGGTAAGATTGGCACACCCCTGACCCTTTACTTGATTCAAACAAATAAAAGTGCAGACTTTTAGAAGTCAGACAAGGGTCTAGGTAGTGATTAGGGCACCACGAGACCCTAGTCAAGGTTCAACACATAAAGCGGGTTAAGGGAATGGGACTGATTTGAGTGAAGGTTCAAGAGAACCTGGTCCCAGGTCAAGGATAGCAATAGGGTGCTAACCTCAGCCTAGAACCAATACTCATACATAAAAGGGGGTTAAGGGAATGGGATCACATGAAAGCATTCACGTAAGAAGAGCATAATAGCACTTTAAAGATGAAGAAGCATGAAGAAAGGTTAACAGACTAATGAATAGTCACACAATGCAAGAAAACATGCAGTGAGAGGTTATGCAAAAGGGAGAAGTAAACATATAGTTTTGGGGAATAGTATTTAAATTATAGAAACCTACCAGTTGCAAGTTCCAAATAACAGAATAAATAGAGCAGTAAAACAGCCAGAAACCCTTCAGTAAACACTTGAGGAAAGCAAAAGAGATTCCATAGTCTAGCCTTGGCTTTCAGCCGGCTAGTCAGAACAATAGCACAAGTAATAGTAAAGAAGAGAGGGCTTTGAGAGTGTGTGTGTTTTTGAACTCAGTTCGTTGTTCGTTTGTTTAAAGAAAAGGAGTAGGGTATTTATAGTTTGAAAACAGATGGTAGGTAAGGCAAAAATATAATTCAATACCAATTAGAATCAATTAGAAGAAGGGAACTCCTTTAATTAAGGAATTCGAATTTGAATAGGAGAGGGCAGAGTTGTTTTTAAGGAAAGAAAATCAATAACACATGGTGCAATAAAGGGTAAATACATAGAAAAAGCCTTTTAAAAATACACGGTTAGATAAATAAGGTAAGGGTAAAATAATTCAATCACATAGTAAATCAGGAATCAAAGATTCGAACTTAATAATGAATTAAGTCAGAAAACAGGTCCAAATCAAACAAGGAGAGAATCAAATGAATTCATATAGAAATCAATCCCAAAAATTAGGGTTGTTTAGAAAGTAAAAGGTTTGACTATAAAGAGAGTGTAAACTTAAACATGCGAGGCTAAAATTAATAGAGTAGTCATGTAATCAATGTAGAAGAACATAGCCGTTGATGAAATCAAAAGGTCTTGCAAGGCTTAGCAAGAATTAGAAACATGAGACGAGTTTAGAAGATTTAGGGTTTTGAAATCAAAGACACAAACAGGTTTGAAAACCCCAAAATCTAAGGTTTCTTCAACAAGTCAAAGGTAAAGACGAAAGCATAGAAAATCAGGCAAGAACAAACTCAGGGAGTCCAAAGAACACAAACATTCATGGAAATCTAAGTAAAGAAAAAAATATAGTAAAGAAATTACTCGGGAACCCTAGGAGGAATTACAATAAAGAAAAATACGCAGAAATAATAGTGAAAATACTTAGGAAAGTAAAAATATAAGAGATAGCAGTAAAAAAAAATCACGGAAACCCTAAGTTTTAAGAAGATGAATAGTTTTGAAAACAAAAAAATCGAAAAGATGTGGAAAATACATTAAAATCTTAGAAAATAGAACGGATATGAAGTAGATGTTAGAGAGAAACAAAGAAAACCTCGAGGGCTTAGGGTTTCAGAGAAAACCCTAGAAAAATCAGAACGGCCTGGAACGGGCTGGTCCTGGGTCGGAGATAGGCTCACAAGGCTAGGACTCGCCGGAGATGAGCTGGATATGGACATAGAACTTGAATCGGAGAGATTCTGAGCCGGGGTCTTCAAAGTCAGACTCTGAAACCTCAAGCAAAAAGAGCATAGAGGTATGTGGGGGTAGGTACAGGCTGCTCAGGGTTTGAGAAGCCGTAGTCTCCGGTGAAACAAGGTCGGAGATCGGTGAAATAGGGCTAAGGTTTTGAAGAGGCTTGAGATGATTTGAGAGATGAAGGGGATCTTAGGGAGGCTGTTTGGTTAGAATGATTAGGGTTAAGGGGGTCGTTGGTTTAATTAAGGAAGGATAGACGTGGACCGTTGATTAAAACAATCAACGACCCTGATTTGATATAGGATCCGGGCGGGTTAGAAATAGGGTCAGGGGTCGGGTAATTGGGTCGTATAATTGGGTTCAATTTGGGCTGGGATTTGGGTTTAATTTGGGCTATAATTGAAAGTAAAGAGGCTACCATTTAAATAGCCAATTTTCCCTATTTTGAATTTATAAAATAGTAAATGATGTTGAAAAATCAAACTAAAAATAGTGATTTAATAAACAATATGTAAGTATTAATTTATAAATATTGGGAATGATTTTGTGATTGAAAATGCCATTAAATCGAGAAATAGGCTAAAATTGTAATTTCATGCAATTTTAGTTTAAAAATACCAAATGGACTTGTAAAATTATATAAAAATCATGTAAATTATATTTTTGTGTAAATATAAGAATAAAATAAATTATTTACCAAAATAACAAGTTTTGGGAATAATTATTGGATTTTATAGTGCAAAATGGGCCATAAATTGGTTTTACAAATCTTAAAAAATTTGAAAAAAATACCAAAACCTTTGGGGATGCTTGCATATGCATATATGTGCTATTTTGAAAGAATTTTGAGTATAAAAATACATAGAGAAAAATAGGGCATCAACAGGTTGATTCCAGGTTCCTATTTACCTATCTTAGACATGTGTGTTCAGGATCTCTTTCTTCACTTCCTTTTATTATTTCCTTCCATCTTCTTCTTTTTTTTTACTTCTGCATATCCAGGATAATCGTCATTTAACATCCTATTTAGTTTTATTCTATTTGATTTTCATTTAGTTCATAAGTTCATTTTGATTTCAAGTTGCTTTTGTTCATTGTTCATTTTTGTTTCTATTTTTCTGTAATTATCTGTTTATGCATGATTAGTTTTATATGGTTTCTTTAGTCACTAACACTAGTCCATTGATTTAATTCACTAATTCAGTTCTGGTTAATAGGTTGAGTAGTCTAGGATTTAAATTGCTAAAAATAGTTATATTTCGGTTAGTTTGTTCAGAATCTTAATTGGGCTAATGGGTGTTTGAGTCTTGGAACTTTTTATGACCCGTTTAGGAAAAGAAGGGTCAGTCCAATAGGTTAAAAGCCTAGGTCTGATTTGCCTTGGGTCAATTTGACATAGGTTGGTTCGTCAAAGTAATTTTCAGAAGTTTTAAAAGGTAATTTAGGTAGTTTATGTTAGAGCATCTTGCAGTAACAGAAATAGGAAGCCCCTAGAAGCTTCTAGTGCATGGTTTGAATTTTAATTTCTAACTTAGGGTAGTATAACTTGGGTACCAAGTCAGAAAGTGAGGGACTAATTGGCAAATAATAAAACTAAAGGGGGGCTAAAGTGCAAAATTAAAATCTGAAGTCTGCTCTAATTGTTTGCCTATAAAGGCAGACCATTATTTCCTTGCAAGTTAGATTTTAGAGCCTACAAAATTTAAGAGCTAAAAATACATCAGATTTTAGAAAGCTAAGAAATCCAAAAAAAAAAAAAATACAGTTGAGAATAGAAAGAAAAGTTAGTGTTTCATTAGAATTTTCAGTGATTTTGATCCTCTTCAACTTCTGAAATTGTTTTTGAATCATCCGAGTGAGAAATGGTTTCAAATTTGATCTTCAGAGTTTGGTTTAAGGTTATGCTGGGCTATGGTTGTTTGAATTTGGTATACTGAGCTGTTATATATTCATTTCTGGGGTTTGGAGCTGTTGCTGCCTGTTCCTGGTGTTCATTTTAGTTGTTGCACCTGCTGATATTCCCTTTTTCTTGTTTTTTTCACTTCAGGTATTCCTTCTTGAATCTAACTGGATGTAGTTCTCATATTGTAGATGAAATTAAAAAGCCTTGAAATGTAGCAACTGAACCTTTCCTGTTTGTTTATATTTTAGCATGTTTCATCATTTGACTTAATATAGTTTAGTTAATTTCAGTTGATTAGTTAAGTTTGTGTATTATATTTAAACTTTGGACTGTTGATGATATGCTACTGATAGAAATTTTGTGAATGTATAATTTCTAAGAGTTTTCTTTTTTAGCATTGTTAGCATTGAGATGTGTTAAGTTAAACATCTTTGCCATTTCGCTAGTCTCATTTGTGTGGTAAAATCAGGGATAATTTGTTGGATTGAAGTTCAAGTATATGTGCATACTTAGAGATTTTTATTAGGATCTAGTTATTGAATAAGTTCTGTGAAATTATGATAATATGCTAAGTCACGTAGATCAGTGCAACAATCTCTTTTTAATTTGCTTATTAAAATGATGTGCTAGTGTTGTGGTGTATTGTTTTCGATCCATCATGCATGTAATATTTTCCTGAGAGTAATTAACTGCTAGCTCATCCTAGTGTAATCCCAGTAACTTAGTAATCTTCTTTGCAAAAATTATAAAAATTCTTTTATTTCTTTGGGGGTTATATTCATATTTCAATGTCATTTATTTCTTGAGTTAATGATTTGTTTACTCAAGTTAAGGCAGTAGTGCTATCTTGTTGAGCCATATATTAATTGTGAATACCTTCGTTATCATGTGGCTTGGATCCATGACCCATTTGACTTTTGATTCAAGCATGCCTCATTTGAATTGGGCCTGCTTCGAGTCCAAATTTCGCAATGTCTATTCTAGTTGAATTCTCATTTGGCATAGCCCATTTAACATGGGGCTGGCCTTCCAAGTCAAGTGGCAGATTCGAGCTAAGGACCTCTTCAATTTGAAATTGTCTTTGTTCAAATATGGACTTGATCTTTGAGGCCCAAACCTGCCATTTTTTTTCAAATATGTTTCTTTCATATTGGGTTGTGGCTTATTTGTCTTGGGCCTAGCTCCCCCTTTGACTAAAATAATTGAGTCTTTCCCATGTAGGCCTTGTACTTAATTAATTAAAACTTTAGTTATAGCTAGTATAATCTATTCAAGTTCTTTAATTAGAATAGGAGTTGAGCCATAGTAGATAATAATAGCTCATTGGCTCTCCAAATTTTAGTTCGAATATCCTTCAAAAATGGAATTGAGGTGCACCGCGCCAAATAAAATTACAAATTGCGTGGCCATCTTTAATTATTTCTTTAAAATCCTTAGAACTCGAGACGTGCCATCTAGCGAATTTTCATGGCCTCACGCAAAGTTATCAACGCGTTAGTTGCTTTAGGCGGATCATTTAATAATATTACCTTCTTAAACTCGGGTGTGCATTTAATGTGACCCAAATCTAAATCCTAAATGTTGAATAAAATATGTCTTGGATTGCGGGTGCATTTCATGTAACGCGATCCAAAAACATGTTTTAGATGCGTTCAATTTTCCTTAAAATTAATTAAAAGCGGTAAATAATTTAAAATTGCATCATAAGTTGAAACATGTATTAAATCAGATAATAGGCCAATTATGATAGTTTAAGCGACCGTGCTAGAACCACGGAATCCGGGGGTGCCTAACACCTTCCCCCGGGTTAACAGAATTCCTTAGTCAGAATTTTTGGTTCGCTGACTTCACATGGAAATTCGAAATTTTCCTTAATTTAGGATTCAACAGCAGCCCCTCGGGCAATATCATTTCTCATATTGGGTACCCACGCTCACTGGGGGTGTGCAGACTTCGGAGGGGCTCCTACAACCCAAACCCTATAACAACCCATCTCGTGGCATAATCAAATAGGCCCTTGACCTCATAACAAGACACCTCGTGGTGTAACAAATCAGGCCCTCAGCCTGATAATCATGAATCAGTATAATACTGCTGCAGTGCGTAGCCCGATCGTATAATATCCTCATAACACAGGCCCTCAGCCTCACTTAGTCAGAAATCTCTCAAGCCACTCAGGCAACAGTAAAACATGATGCTCAACCCAAAAATATCATTTAAAATGTCAAAACATAGTAAATATGGTTGAGTTATGAAAATAGTATAATACAGCAGTTGGCACAAGGCCGAAATATGGCATTCATCCCAAAACATGATAATAATATCCAAAACACAATGATATCAAACACTTTTCAATCAAATATGCAACTTAACAGTCATACGGGACGGGTTAAGTCACAGTCCCCAATGGTGCACGACCCCACGCTCGTCATCTAGCGTGTGCGTCACCTCAAAGTAGCACAACAACAACAAAAACAACAACCCAGTTTAATCCCACAAGTGGGGTCTGGGGAGGGTAATATGTACGCAGACCTTACCCCTACTCTGAGGGGAATAGAGAGGATGTTTCAAGGAGACCCTCGGCTCATGAAAGAAACAAGTGATGATATTAGTGCTAGCAATAGGCTCATAATAAAATAACATAAAATACACAAAATAACATAGAATAGCAAAATAACAGCAATATAAGGAATACAGGAAATAAGAGAAAGAGGAAAGTATCCTAATATCTAGCATATAAAGCCCTACATCAGTTGCTGATCAGTAGTATCCTAAGCCTAACTCCTAACTGGCTAGTCTCACTCTAGCGCGCTGTAGAACTAATCCCCTTTCCCTCTAACCTAAAACCTTAATGCTCGACCTGCACAATCCCCTGTCAAGGTCCATGTCCTTAGTTATCCTAAGTCGCGTCATGTCCTGCCTGATCACCTCTCCCAAATATTTCTTAGGTCTCTCTCTACCTCTCCTTGTGCCCACCACCGCCAGTCGCTCACAACTTCTCACCGGTGCATCAGTGCTCCTCCTCTGAATGTGCTCGTACCATTTGAGTCTTGCTTCCCGCATATTGTCCACCATGGGGGCTACGCCCACCCTCTCTCGAATATCTTCATTCATAATCTTATCCATCCTTGTATGCCCACACATCCACCTCAACATCCTCATTTATGCTACTTGAATCTTCTGGATGTGGGAGTTCTTAACCGGCCAACACTCGGTCCCATACTACATGGATGGTCTAACCACTTATCTATAAAACTTACCTTTTAGTAACAGTGAAACTTTCTTGTCACACAGGGCTCCCGCTGCTAACCTCCACTTCATCCACCCCACCTCTATACGGTGTGTGACATCATCATTGATCTCTCCGGTCCCCTGAATAACTAACCCAAGGTACTTGAAACTATCCCTCTTAGGGATGACATGAGAGTCAAGCCTTATTTCGAGTCCCGTGTCTGTCAGCTCGGGTCCAAATTTGCACTCGAGATATTCCGTCTTCGTCCTGCTCAACCTGAAACCTTTAGACTCAATGGCCTATCTCTAAACCTTTATCCTCTCATTGACGTCGTGTCTTGTCTCGTCAATTAGGACTATGTCATCAGCAAATAGCATGTACCATGGCACCTCCCCTTGAATATTATGCGTTATGGCATCCATCACCAGGGCAAATAGGAAAGGGCTGAACGCAGACCCTTGGTGGAACCCCGTAACAACCGAAAAATGCTCGGAGTCACCTTCTACTATCCTAACCCGAGTCTTAGATCCATCATACATGTCTTTAATCACCCTACTATAGGCAACTACGAACCCTTTAACCTCTAAACATCTCCATAAGACCTCTCTAGTAACCCTGTCGTACGCTTTCTCTAGATCGATAAACACCATGTGGAGATCCTTCTTCTTATCTGTGTATTGTTCCACCATCCTCCTAATAAGGTGGATAGCTTCTGTGGTAGATCGCCCCAGCATGAACCCGAACTGGTTATCTGAAATAGTCACCATCCTTCGCACTCTCATTTCTACCACTCTCTCCCAGACTTTCATGGTATGACTTAGTAATTTGATACCCATATAATTATTACAGCTCTAGTTATCGCATTTGTTCTTATACAACAGAACCATTATAATCCACCTCCACTCTTCAGGCATCCTATTAGTCTTGAATATATTATTAAACAACCCAGTAAGCCATTCCAAGCCTGCTCTACCCACACACCTCCGACGTTCGACCGGAAATTCTTCTGGCCCGGTAGCTCTGCCTCTCCTCATCTTACGCATTGCCTCCATGACCTCATCAACCTCAATGTCCATACAATCACTTAATTCATGTGGTTTGTCGGCATTCTTCAAATCACCTAGTACAATATCCTGATCCCCTTCTTCATTCAAAAGTTTATGAAAGTAGGTCTGCCATCTCCTCTTAATCTGGTCATCCCCCATCAAAACTTTGCCGTCATCATCTTTTACACACCTCACTTGGTTCAGATCCTAAGTCGTCCTCTCTCTCATCTTAGCACACCTCAAAGTAGCACAACGATGTGAAATCCGGGGTTTCATTCCCTCAGGACAACACTTACAATCATTACTTAACTCTACCCGACCCAAACTATAACCCACGATACCTTTGCCTCTCGACTCCGCCTTCGGATGCTCCAAACCTAACCAAAAATAGATTTATACCATAAATATATGCTAAGGGAACAAAGCCCACTCAAAAAATAACCAATTTATATCAAAAATCCTGGAATTGGCCAAACTCGACCCCCGGGCCCACGTCTCGAATTCCGATAAAAATAAAAAAACTAGAATCCTTACACTCTCACGAGTTCATACATATCAAATACATCAATATCCAGCCAAAAACAACCCCTTAAATCCTCAAATCAAAGTCTCCAATTTCAAGCCCTAACTCCCTAATTTTTAGGCTTTAGATTCCACAAATTTCATGTTTAATCCAGTAAGAATCAACATAAGATTGAGTTTTAGATTCAATAATATTACCTCAAAGAAGCTCTCTTGAATTCCCTCTTCATTCTCCCCCAAGAAGCTCCAAAACTGACTCAAAAATGGTGAACTATGGCCAAAAATCGCGAAAATAGCCTTTTAAATATTCTGCCCAGCGATTTAAATTCCTTAATCGCGATCGCGGAAAATTCCTCGCAATCGCCAAACAGAAAAGCTGACTGACCTCATTTAACCTTAGGCGATCGCAATAAACCCCACACAATCACAAAGCTCTGCATCTTCTAACTTAAGCCATCACAGTCTAACCCACGCGATTGCATAGAACATACCTCACCACTCACACCAGCTCCTTCTTTCTTATGCGAACGCGACATTGACCACGCTTTCGCGAACAACAATCTCTCAACCAAACGTGGTCGCATACTGAACTTCGCGACCGCACTGAAAAATTCCACCTCTTCTCCACAAAGCCTACGGGATCGGGACCCTTCTACGCGATCGCAATGCACAAATGTCTACAACAGACCTGAACGAAAATCTACAGCTTTTCAAACATAAATTTGATCCGTTTAACCACTCAAAACTCACCCGAGGCCCTAGGGACCACAACCAAACATGCCAACACATCCCATATTATCATTCAAACTTTTTCCAACCTACGAAAAATTCAAAAAACATCAAAACATCAAATCAACAACAACTTCAAGCCTAAGAACTCCAAAAACTTCCGAGTTCTAATTTCGATCAAAACGTCTTTCAAACCTTTTCTGAATGACCTAAACATTTTCACACACATCAAAAATAACACAACGGACCTACTCCAACTTCCGAAATTCCATTCCGACCCCTATATCAAAATCTCCGCTGTCAACCGGAAAATACCAAAATTCCAATTTCGCCAATTCAAGCCTAAATCTACTCCAGACCTCCAAAACCTATTCCAATCACACTCCTAAGTCCCAAATGACCTCCCGAAGCTATCCAAATCATAAAAATAAAATTCTGAGATTTTTTACCCACAAGTGATCTTTCGATTAACTTTTTCAACTAAAAGGCCAACTTAAGAGATTAAGTGTCTGATTTCTCTAAAAAGCCACTCCGAACCCAAGCTAGCCAATACAAGGCGATGAAATACAGCTAAACAACAAATGAAGAAGTAGAAATTGGGAAAACGAAGCGGTAATTTATGAAACGACCGACGAGTCGTTACCATTATGGGTTCTAAGTTCCAATCCTTTTAAGTTATTGAGTTCTAAATTAATAATTAGTGCATATTCAATAATTTCATTAAGACAAATAAATGTTTTGGATCAAAGCTACTGAATTTAGTCAAACCCATAGCTGATAGGCCAGCTCCCCCTGGTAAAACTATCAATAATTTCCTATGAACTTGAATCAATGATCTTAGCAAGATCAAATAAAATTACTTAATTAAATGGTGATATAAAAACCGATAATGATAAATTAAATTGGTGCAAAAAAAACATCTAACTGAACCATCGGATAAGCAACCTAAGATAAAATACGCCAATTGCAGGTCATATATAACACATTCAGATAACTCCAAGGTTCTTTTTAAACTTGTAAGGGAGGGTAAGAATAATTAATGAGATTAGTTGTATAATTTCTCTATGTCAATTTCATTTTTCATTTGTTATAATCATATAATATTTGGAACTCACTGTCATGTCTAATCTAAATTTACATGTCACGACCTAGAATTCCAACTTCGGGACCATGATGGCGCCTAACATCTACCTGCTAGGCAAGCGAGCATTGTTAAAGTAATTTTTAAGTTTTAACAATTAACACAGAGTAATGATATTTAACAATAAATAGACTCAAAGTTTAACACAGTGTTAATAGAAGTAACACGATGCTAACTACTCCAAAAAATTCAGAGTCACAAGTACAGAAGCAACTAGAGTACTACATATATGGTATGAAACAAAGCACAACTATCTACTAGATTAACAGTAAAATGGAGAAAGAAGGGGATTTTAGTGTTGCAGATGTCGTACAACTATACCTCAAGTATCCAAATGTGGCTGAATCCGAGCATAAAACCACTAGGCACCATCGGGATGAATAATAGTATCCACACAAGAAGTGCAAAAGATTAGCGTGAGTACAACCGACTCAATGTACTCTATAAGTGTTGAGCCTAGCCTCGACAAGGTAGTGACGAGGTTATGACTAGACACCAACTTGAAACTTATACAGATATATACGTAGAGCAACAAAATAACAGGTAGTGCAATTAAAACATAACTAGAAGGGGACATATGTAATGACCTGCCATTTATTTTGAGTATTCTAGCCTCAATCCCCTTATTTATGCTCCCTCTATGTTATATTGTGGTTATGTAACTTTCTAGAATACTTGGTTTTTATTTTGGGTGAGTTTGAAGAGAAATAGGACACATAGTTCCAAGGTTAGAGGTTTAAGTCGTAGGAGTTGCTCATAGTTTGACTTTTGTGATGATGACTCTAGAATGTAGTTTTGACGGTTCTAATAGCTCAGTGTGGTTATTTTGGTCTTAGTAGCATGTCCATATTTTGATTTGGAAGTTCGTAGGTCATTTCGGTGTGAATAGGCGAATGTTGGAAAATGGAAGATTTTGAAAAGTTTTATCGGAGTTGACTTTATTGATATCAGGGTCGAATTCTGATTCCAGATGTTGGAATTGGTGCGTAAAGTAATTTATGGCTTGTGTGCAAAATTTGAAGTCAATCAGAGTTGTTTTGGTATGAATCAACATTTGTTTTGGAATTCGGAAGTTCATAAGTTCTTAGGCTTGAATCGATGTGTGAATCATGATTCTAGTGTTTTCTGATGTGATTTGATTCTTATAGATTGTTCTATGTTATTTTAGTACTTGTTGGTATGTTTGGTTGAGGTACCGAGAGCCTCAGGTGCGATTTAGACCATTTTCGGTGCATTTTAGATCATTTGGAAATAGCTGAAGTTGCTGGTTTTCTTAGGCCTGGTGTCCTTCAATGCAATCGTGAGGTTAGGTCCGCGATCATGAAGGGATTTTTGTGGGCTGCTGATTATTACTCTTCGAGTTCGCAAACAGAGAGGGTCACGATCACGACAGTGCTGAAGCGTGTGCTTCCCAAATGTGGAAGGCGGATCGCATTCGCGTACAAGGAAATGAGGCAGAATGGTCAAGCAAAGTTGTTCTTCACGATCGTATGGGCGTGTCCACGATCGTGTAGACTACTATATCTATTATCCGTGTTTGCGTATATTTAACCGTGTTCAAGAATGCCATTTTGGGGATAACATTGTTTTCTTCTTTACGACTGCAAATAGATTTCCGCGATCGTGATGTGTAAATAACTGGGCAGCAGAAATTAAGTTTGAAATCGAGGGTTTATTTGATATCTCACATTTTGGGACTTAGAGAGCTCGGTTTGTGGAGAAATTTCGAGGGAAACTCAGAGAGATCACTGGGGTAAGGATTCTTAACTCGATTTTTGGATAAATTTCTCGAATCCATTATTGTTGTTATCATGCAATTAAGGACTGGAGTTTGAAAAATTGGGAAAAAGTGATAGAACTTCTTAGGCTAAATTATTGAGTTTTGATAGGCGAATTGAGCTCGGATTTGAATAATTCTTGTGGTTGGACTCGGTATGGAATGGGTGTTAGAATTTTTTGTATGTTTTGCCGGGTTTTGAGGCGCGGGCCAGGGGTGACATTTTGGGGTGATTTGTCAATTCTTTGCAATGATCGTAATTTCATTATCTAAATTAGTTTTCTATAGTTATATTTATAGTTAGAAGTTATTTTTGCTGGATTCGAGCCGCCTAGAGTTAGAAAATCAAGGGAAATTCTGCGTGGTTTGAGGTAACTTGTCTAACCTTGTGTGGGGAAAATTCTGCTTAGGGTTTTATGTTGTTGTGATAATTGTGATATGTGAAAGCCGTGATATATGCGTACATAGACTAAATATGAAATTTTTGGTTTTTAGCTATGTAGTTTCTTTCATGCTTTAATTAATTTACTTCAACATGTTGTAGTCATCATATTTAGTCTAATTTCACATGACTACTTGTTTACCTCTTATTCACAAATTGTCCTA
Organism: Nicotiana glauca; assembly: GCA_026770625.1. Classification (NCBI taxonomy): domain Eukaryota; kingdom Viridiplantae; phylum Streptophyta; class Magnoliopsida; order Solanales; family Solanaceae; genus Nicotiana; species Nicotiana glauca. The sequence continues at coordinate 113,995 of MU703988.1, forward strand.
CATGTTTAGTTGACTTGTTTGCTTTCTTTTGTTCCGTATTTATTATTAAACTGTTGAATCATTACTTGAAATTGCTATTCTTGGAATATCTTACCGTTGAATTTGTTATTGAGTTGCAAAGGTCGTGGTTCCAATTGAGGCAAAGGATAAGTTGTGAAACATCATTTTATTGAGTTAGTCTTTAGTTGTTATTGTTGAGACTTTGTGTGCATGGTGGTTGAGCTGTGGGCTTCTTGTTGTGAAATTATGTTTTTTTTTTTTGGCTTTTCTGGCAAGTTGTGATGTTAGGAACTTGAGGTGCGAATTGTGATATGTTGTGATTTTGATACGCATGCGGTGGTAAAAGGTCTGTGTGTTAAAATGAACGCGGTGAGATAAGGTAGGCTTGATGCACATGGCTAGTAGGGTAACTTCTAGAAGCCATGCGATGTGATAAGGTGGGATAAAACGGGAGGGGGGGGTGCTATTTCCGAAAAAATCATTTTAAAACTAAACATAAAGACTCCCGTGGTGATATAAGAAAAAGATTGTGAGTTGATTTTATGATTTGGGACTACGAGGTGGTACATCGGTAGTGGCCCTTATTGATCTTTCTCTTTTACGGTATTTTCCTTAACATGTAAATACTTGTTCCTTCTATGTTGTATTAACTGTCTTGATTCCGTGTTGTCAACATTCCGTAAATTTATTATTATTTCATTTCCATTGTCATTATCATTATATCATTATATATTTCATGTTGTTTATTATTATCTCTAGTAGGTCCTTGATCTGACCTCGTCAATACTCTACCGAGGTTAGGCTTGGCACTTACCGGGTATCGATGTGGTGTACTCATACTACACTTCCGCATATCATTTGTGCAGATCTAGGTACTTCTTATCAGCCTAGTTATTTATGAGCTGAGGATGCTTTGTAGACTTCAAGGTACCCCTGCATGCGTCCGTAGGCTTCGATGTCCCTTTCTATCTTATTTTTCCTTATTTCATTACGTTATCTTAGACAATGATGTATATCATTGTTCAGTACTGTTACTAGAACTTGTGACATATACTTCACTAGGTTTTGGGAGTTGTACATATCGTGTTACTAATTTTATTTATGCATCTACTGAAGTTTTGAGATTTTAACTTTTTATTACAATTATTTCGCATGTTGTAAGGCTTACTACTCTGAGAGACTTGGTGCTGTCAAGACATCCTACGGAGGGAACTTGAGTTCGTGACAAGTTGGTATCAGGTTCATAGGTGTTATGAGTCACAAGAAAGCATAGAATAGTCTCGCAGATCAGTACCGAGATGTCTGTACTTACCTTCAAGAGGCTATGGAACTGTAAGGAAAATCTTCATTTCTTTACCCTAAATTTCTATCTTTCTATTCTCTCATAGATGGTGAGGACACATACAGTTGGATCGGACGATTAGACACCCGCTCCCCATTTTAGAGTCGTGAGAGGCCGAGGTGAAGGATGTCCACAAGGTGCAGTCAAAGCACTTGCACGAGCTGCTATAGAGAAGACACCAGTAGCTCCAGTTTGAGAGCAGGCACTTGAGATGCCTGTTACTGCCCCAACACTTTAGGAGATACTCACCCAGTTTCTGAGCATGTTTGGCACTTTGGCTTAGGTAGTATTGATCCCACTTGCTCCTACCATATCTCAGGATGGGGGAAGAGAATAGACTCCCGCCACCTGTACCCTAGAGAAGCGATTCCAGGTTGACCAGGTCCCAAAGGTCATACCAGTACAACCGGTAGCTCCATTTTAGCTCGAGGTTACGACAACAACTTCTGAGGGGCAGCAGCTCAGGCTAGAGAGGTATAATAATTACCACCCTCCTACTTTGAGTGGTTTGACTTTAGATGATGCCTAAGGTTTTCTTGAGGAGTGCCACCATATCCTCCGTACTATGGGTATTACGGAGTCTAGTGGTGTTTCTTTCTCTACGTTCAGACTTGAGGGATCGACTTATCAGTGGTGGCGAACGTCTGAGTAGGGTAGTCTAGCCGAATTGGCTGCACTCACCTGGGATAAGTTCTTAGATATATTCTTGATGGAGTTTGTTCCAGAGAGTCTTAGGGATGCATGGGCAGACTTTGAGCAGTTGCGCTAGGGTTCTATGATCGTATCAGAGTATGAAGTCCGATTCAGCGATTTGTCCAGGCATTCACCGGCCTTGGTTGCTACTTTTTGAGAGCGAGTTCGTCAATTTATCGAGGGGCTCAACCTTGGTATCTGATTCAGCATGACTGAGATTTGGAGATGGACATCTCGTACCAGCAGGTAGTGGAGATCGCGAGATTGGATGGTATGTGGTCCTGGAGGGAGATGAGAGAGAGGCCAAGAGGCCTCGAGATTTTGGCACACACAATGGTGCCCGTGCCCTAGTTACAACTCGTCATAGTATAAGCTATATGACCACCCTGTTCATTAGGCACTTCCAGCTTCCAGGGTATTCCGACCACTCCTAGGCCCCAGGTTACCCATTATGCACCACCATTGTCTAGTGCACCTCCTGCACGGGGTGCTTTTAGCGGTCAATCCAGGCGATCAGGCCCGAGCCAGTCATACCAACCACATTCTCCGAGAGCTTATTTTGAGTATGGTGACACTTGTCATATGGTGAGGGATTTCCCTAGACTCAAGAGGGGTTCACCTCCACGGACTACTCAGGCTTCGCGTATTCCACCGAGTCCTCAAGCCATGGTTACTTCACCAGTTGCCATTACACCTGCACAGCCATCTATAGATGGAGGTCAAGCAGGTAGAGGTAGCCCTAGAGTGGTAGGCCAATTTAGATATTATGCTCTTCCTGCTAGGACGGAGGCAATTGCATCTGACTAAATTATCCTAAGTATTTTTTAGGTTTTTCATAGAGATACATCAATCTTATTTGATCAAGGCTCCACTTATTTCTATGTATCATCTTACTTTGCTACGTGTTTGGGTGTATCCCGTGAGTTCTTGAGTTCTTTTGTCTATGTGTCCACACTTGTGGGAGATTCCCTTGTTGTTGATCATGCATATCGGTCATGTTTATCGTTCTGAGTGGTTTTGAGACCAGAGCTGATCTAATATTGCTCAGTATGGTAGAATTTGATATTATTATAGGCATGGACTGATTGTGTCCCTATCATTCTATTCTTGACTGTCACGCCAAGACTGTGACACTGGCCATGCTAGGTTTACCATGGTTAGAGTGGAGAGGTACTTTAGATTATGTTCCTAGCATGGTTATCTCATTTCTAAAGTCTCAGATGATGATTGAGAAAGGGTGCAATGTGTATCTATCATATGTGAGAGATGTAAGTGTTGATACTCCTACTATTGAGTCAGTTCTAGTAGTGAGCAACTATCTAGATGTATTCCCGATAGATCTTTCGAGCATGCCGCCCGAAAAGAATATCGATTTTGGTATTGATTTGTTACCGGGCACTTATCCCATTTCTATTCCTCCATATCATATTGAAAGAGTTAAATGAGCAGTTACAGGAGTTTCTTGGTAAGGGTTTCATCTGGCCCTATGTATCACCTTAAGTTGATCGGATCTTCTTTATAAAGAAGAAGGTTGGTTCTATGCGCATGTGCATTGATTATTGCCAGTTGAACAAGGTTATAGTGAAGAACATATATCCTTTGCCATGTATTGATGACCTATTTGACTAGCTATTGGGTGCCAGAGTGTTCTCCAATATTGACTTGTGTTCAGCCTATCATCAGTTGAAGATTCGTGAGCCATACATCTCGAAGACTGCCTTCAGGACTCTGTATGGTCATTACGAGTTCCTTGTGATGTCTTTTGGGTTGACCATTACCCCATTAGTAGTTATGCACTTGATGAATAGTGTATTCTGGCCCTATCTTGACTCATTCATCGTTGTGTTTATTGACGGCATACCGATGTACTCCCAATGCCGGGAGGATATGAGTAGCACTTGGGGACCGTGCTTCAGACCTTGAGAGAAACTAAGTTTTATGAAATTTTTTTAATGTATGAATTCTAGCATGATTTGGTGGAATTTTTGGGTCATGTATTGTCAAGTGAGGGGATCAAGATAGATCCAAAGAAGATTGAAGCAGTGTAGAGTTGGCCCAGGCCATCTTCTGCTATTGAGATCCTGAGTTTGCTTGGTTTGTAAGGGAAATGCTTTCTATTCGTAGAGGGTTTCTCATCTATTGCTGCACCTATGACTAGATTGACCCAGAAGGGTGCTCCGTTGATGTGGACTGAGGAGTGTGTGGAGAGATTTCAAAAGCTAAAGACAACTTTGACTACAACCCCTATGTTGGTGTTGCCTTCAGGTTCAGGGTCTTATACTGCGTACTATGATGCGTCGCGTATCGGTATTGGTATTGTGTTAATTCAGTATGGTAGGGTGATTGGCTATGCGTCTAGACAATTGAAGGTGCATTAGAAGAACTATATATGTTGTCCACGACCTCGAGTTAGCAGCTATTGTTCATGCCTTGAAGATCTGGCCGCACTATATGTACAGTGTCCCTTGTGAGGTCTACACCGACCACCAGAGTCTACAACATCTATTCGAACAAAAGGATCTTAGCTTGCAGCAACAGAGGTGATTAGAGTTTCTTATGGACTGTGATATCACCACTCTATACCATTTTGGGAAGGCTAATATGGTGACCGATGCCTTAAGTCGCACGACGGAGAGCTTTGGCAGTTTAGTATATCTACCGATAGTAGAGAGGCCATTAGCCTTGGATGTTCAGGCCTTAGCCAACTAGTTTGTTAGATTGGATATTTCTAAGCCAAGCCGTGTTTTGGCTTGTATGGTTTTCGATCTTCTCTTTATGATCGTATCAGAGAGCGTTAGTATGACGACCCCTGTTGATACCCAATTTTTTCCTCATATATTTTTAAATGTGCATATATATCTTCAAAATAGTGCACATGTATATACAAACATGCACAAGTATTTCTACAATTTTTCTATAATTTTAAAGGCTTTAAACAAATTTATTTTTGTATTTTTATTATTCAAATATCCAATAATTATCCCTCGTATTATTTTTATGATGGTTTAATCATATAAATTCATCATTTATGCCCAAATAGTGCTTAAATATTTAATTGCATTTTTTATAATTACATTTCTATTTTTAGGCTAGAATTGCACATTTTGCAATGATTGCCCATATATATATATATATATATATATATATATTTATATATGTATGTATGTATAGTTATATCTATGTATGTATGTATGTATGTATGTATGTATAGTTATATATATTTATGTACATATGTATGTATGTATAGTTATATTATCTATGCAAAAAATGACTTTTTATATCTTTACAATGTTAAGTAATTATTTTAAATCATTTCATGCACAAATGACATTTTTATTTATTTATCAATTATTTTTATAACTTATTTTACTGATTTAATTGGGTATTTAAAAATCTAGCCCCTAAAAAATACTCAATTTCGGACCTAGCCTGACCCAACTATCCCAACCCAATACATTAACTAGCCCAACAACCATACATGTGCAACCCAGACCCAAACCCGTCCAAATTAACCTGCCCCGACCATAATCTAATCTTAGCGGTTGATCTCAGAAGATCAATGACTCACAATATACCCGCCCTTTTTAACTTCACCAAACCCGATCCTAATCCCTCATAACCCCAAACCTGCCACCCCTGAATGCTCTCAATCTCGCCTCTTTCACTCTCGAACCCTAAGCACCGTTACCGAAAATTCACTCCAAATCCCTTTGATTCTCGACCAGATATGGAATCATCTGGTTATTTCTTGCCTTATCTTGCTACCTTTCTCTACTGGCTAACAGATTATATTGTTACATAACCACTTGCCTAATATGGCAAGTCGATCTCTCTTGTTTTGAACCAAATCGGGTTCGAATCTTCATCTCTTTCCATCTATGTTCTTTCTCCGTCTCCTTATGGTTTGAATCTTTGAGATTTTTTCTTATTCCTTATTTTAACCTAAATCTATGGTGTAGATCCTTTGAAAGCTACTGAGACTTGGTACTTATTTTCATTAAAAATCATGTCTATGCTTCGGCATAACTACATGTATTTCTTTTTACGATTTTATTAAAGGTTTTTTCGCTAAATTTTACTTATACTAAATTAGGACCCAGATCTTTTCAAATCTGTCAAGGTTCCTTAATTTTTAGTATATTTATTTAATGTTTCATGTATCTATGCTATTCCTATAGTTGTTTCTTTAAAATAATTTATTCTTCCTAAAATTAGGGTTTCAGATCTTCTCTAGTTCGATTCTTTGTGCTTTTCGAGTAAACCTCGTGTCTATGTTCATTATACACATTGTGATTATTTTGTCTTTTTTTCTCTGCTGACTTTATGGTTTACCCTAGATTATGGTTTGAAAACCTTTTACTGAGTTCTAATCTTTCCTTTTATGTACAATACAAATATTTTCCTATTTTGTTCGATTTAACTGTTCTTACCTTATTTGGGCCAATTTCTGATTAATAATTTATGCTACTTCAATACTTCCCTTTGACTTAACCTTAATGGCCTGGTTTTATGCTCTAGTTATTAAAGTAGACTTCTAATTGATTATGGAATTATTCCTTGCCTTATTTGACTACTGATTGAGTCCATTAAATGATGCTAGCCTGATTTTATGTCTGTTAATTGATCTATGCCAACCTAAACTGATTATTAATTGATTTTTCATGCCTTATTGGTTCACTACTTTGTGTGTTCTTCTCATCTATCAATCTCGTTTATGAATGTTATGATGGCAAGGCATAGCCGGAACTCTTTCGTAGGCAGCTCTCGAGGCGGTGGCGAATGTCCTAACTAGGAAAAAGAGGGTCTTCTCTCCTCGTGATCGAAGCTGACCCCAGAAGTTGTATGCTATAAAACCCTTCCCCTTTTCCCTTTTTAAAAAAACAGTCGAACTCTCACATTCTCACTACAAATATAAGCTCTCTCTTGCTCTTGTTCTGACTTCTGTGCTAAGTGGCAATTATTTGTCCAGCTGGAAGCCAAGGCCAATTTATTCTGGAACCTATTGTCGACGCCCCGCTTTTTCTAAAGGCGAAACCGGGTTTACGATATTATGGACAAAACAACTCTCATTCCCTTTTGAGGAATCGGGCTATGAAATTTGAAGAGTCGCCACCTAATGATTATAGTGAATTAGGACACTTAAAAAGAAGAAGACTTCTGAAAGAAAAACTAGAGTTTGGGTAAGGGCTTGAGATCATCTCGAGGGGAAGGTGTTAGGCACCCCTCAAGATCCACTAGTATGGTTCCTGACCATGCTTAGTTGTGACTTTAAGAAGAGTAGAAAGAAACACATAAACATGCACATAGTAGTTACAGACAAAATTTAAAATTTTAGAAAAAGGAAGGGAAAAGACATAAGTGACTTAAAAGAGAGGGATTAATTGGAACATAAATTAAAAAAAAAAACATTATACAAGTAAAGAAAAGGGGAAGGAGATCCTAGGTTTAAATACAATATGGATCACATCGGTACAATACCCAACAATCACTCCTCAAATAGGGGTCGCACGAGATATTAGCGCACCGGTCATCATATCAATATTCTACCCTTCCCAACCCGTTAAGGTATTAAATGCGATTAGTCTCATTTACTTATTGTATGCTAATACCCATCCTAACCTATCAGTCCTGGGGTATTAGGACTTCTAATCCTAAAGGGGAAGAAAGGGGTAGGGGCATATATGGGGTTTTAAAAGGACAAAATGCTAGTAGCGACAACCAAAACAAATAGCAAATAAAGATATTGACAAACAAACATGCAAGGCTCACATAAAACCCCATAAGTCATATAGCATATAGTTTAGCATGACTTTCACATACTAGTTTGGTCTTTAAACTTAAGCAGCTGATGGACTAGTTTAACACATAGAATCAGATAAAAAGTCTGCATTAGGCAACTCAGATCCAATTGTCAGAGATTGAAGTGTTTTAAATAAATTATTCAGAAAGAACTGATTTCAGACAAGTACCTAATGCATAAGAATTTAAATAGGAAGTTAAAAATCGCAGAAGTTCATAAATGACATTGGAGTCTGCAGATTTGTTTGAATGAAAATGCAGGAGAGTTAAAAATGCAGAACACCTTAAAAGAAAGAGTGAATTAAAAGACTGTTTGGAAGACAACTTCAAGAGATGAGCAGAAAATTTACAAGAATTGCTTCGGACGGATTTGCAAAATTTTTTTTAAAAAAAAACAATGCAGGCTCATAAGAGTTTTATACTTAAAACGCGACACTGAAACGTTAAAATCAGTTACCCAGTTACTATTACTCAAACAGATTAAGCGAGACAGACTCGTTCTGGATTTTAGAACTTATTACAGAGTGGGTAAATGGATGGCAGGCTTGGTTATCCTATAGTTTTGCCTAACACGTATGCATTTCCTATAGACATGTTTTCTATATGCAACTTCTTACATGAATATTAAGTCCTATAGACAGGATATCTAATGATTTGCAAGATGATAAAGCATTAAACCCTATAGGCAGATTTTCTATGTCCTGATCAAAGAAACATTATTGTGATTAAACTGGTTGCGAAATGAATATTAACCTACAGTTTGCCTAGCATTTAAGCATTTCCTATAGACATGGTTTCTATAAGCAACTTATTACATGAATATTAAGTCCTATAGACAGGATATCTAATGATTTTCAAGATGATAAAGCATTAAACACTATAGGCAAATTTTCTAAATGATTGAAAAGAATGCAAAAAGCCTATAGACATGATCTGTAGGTGACTTAAAGCGTTGATCCTATAGGCATGATTTGAATAACAACATTGGTCCTATGGGCATGGTATCTACCCTTTAGCAATAAAGTAAACCCCTCCTACACCCTTTACTAATATTTTTCGAGTTCTTTTTTACAAGGTTATTACAGAATCAGAAGAAAGAAAGAAAACAATTAAAAAAAATACATCACAACCTACAGCTAGATCCGAGTAGCCTAGTTCAATCTCAATATCCAATAGCATGTGTTTCACCAAATCCATATTCCAGATTCCAAGTCCCTCTCTTACTCATAGTGTTTCAAAGTTCCAAGGAGCCTCTAGGACCTCAGGCAATGCTTACACTCTGAATAATAAATATTGTAATAGAATCGTGTAGGTGTGGAATTACCAGCCCTCAGGCATCCAAGTTCAGAGAGAACTCTAGGGTCCCAAAGCATGGCTTACCAAAGGGGGGTAGAACTTAGGAAACTAGGAATGAGTGCAAAGTGAGAGAGGAACCATAGCAGAGGGTTGTCATGCCCAACCATGGCATAGGCTGGCACACCCCTGACCCCCTGCTTAGGTCAAACAAATAGGAGCAGAATCTGGGGAGTCAAACTTAGGGTATGAGTGGTGATTAGGACACTACCAGGCCCAAGTTAGAGCTCAACACATAAAGGGGAGAGGGAATGGGAAAGCATTTGAGTAGAGACTCAAGAGAGTCTGGTTCTAGATCATGGATAGTAATATAAGATGCTGGCATGATTCAGAACAGTACTGACATGCAAAAAGGGAATAGAGGGAAGGGGTTTGCATGAAAACATATTAAAGAGAGACAGGAGACCATAGCAGACTGAAGGTGCAAATCATGAAGAAAAGGCATAACAGATTTGAATGTAATTGCATAGTGCAGAAAGCATAAATAAACACATAGTGAAGGAGGTGTAGAAGAGGAAAAGTAAACACATAATAAGAGGGTGTTAGAAATACATACCAGTTTTTCAATTCTAGTATAGTAGAGGAACAACAACAAACAAATAGCCAGAAAGAATTAACAAGAGCAACTCAAATTTCAGCAAGCACTTGGAAATTCAGAGGAACTCCAGAAATATTCAGACAGTAGGAGAGAAAGGAGCGGAATGCTCAATAGTAGTAGAGAAGGTAGAGAGTAATAGTATAGAGAGTATAGTATATTTCAAAGACAGAGGTGTCTGTATCGAGTGTGTGTAATTCTTCTGAAGTGTGTAGTATGTTAGAGGTGCAGAAAGAACTCTCTTTTTATAGTGCAAAAGCGAGTAAACAAAAAGGCAAGGAAATAAAATTTCAGTCAATCAAATAGGNATTAGAGAGAGCCTGAGAGACGAAGGGATTTTAGGGCGGCGGATTTTGGGAAAATGAGATAGGATTAGCGCGGTTTGGGAATTAAAAAAGGTAATAAGGAATTGTGGCCATTGATTAAAATGATCAACGGCCTAGATTAAAGGACCGACTGGGTGGGTTTGAAATCGGATCAAGGGTGGGTTTAAAAATTGTAATTGGGTCGTTTGATTTGGGGTTATGATTGGTCTAAATTGGGACGCAATTTGGCTAGAATTGTAATAAAATCTGGCCAAGTTCTAAATAGCCACTTTTCCCATTTTATTTAATAAAAATAACTAAAAATAATTTAAAAATAAATTAAAAAAACTGAACTGATTAATAATATATAAAAAATAATTTTTTAAAATATTAGGAACAAGTTTATAATTATAAAACGCGGTTAATTATAAAATAGGTTGTAAGTGCAATTTCATTCAATTAAGCTTTAGAAATTCCGAATAAATTTGTAAAAAATATATCATTTATATTATGTTGTAAATATGAGAATGAAATACATTATTCGCCAAAAATAATAATTTGGGAATAATTTTGGGTTTTGTACTGTTAAAACTAGACAATAAATTAATTCTAAAAACCCCTAAAAAATTGAGGAAAAATACCAAAACTTTTGGGCATGCTTATATATGCATTCATATACTATCTTGAAAGTATTTGAGTATATATATAAAATATATAGGGAAAAATTGGGTATCAACAGCTGTCCCTCTTTACCCGGGAAGGATGAATGAGTTGTCGGGTAAAGACAAGATGGCCAATTTTGACCAGAAGTGGTGATTTGAAAAGAATTTTTTGACCGTGCTCTGGCTTCTGAGCTGCCTACATATCCCTGATTTTACAGGAATCAGGCCACATATAGTTCAGGAACCGTTGACGGAACATGCCGATGGAGATTCGAAAGGACGGATGCAAGGTTTTGGAGAGACAAGAGGTACCTGGGCAGCTAATCGTCTGCGAGAATCAGAGCGGGATCTCTCCTGCTGAGACGGCCGTTGCTAGCCGGTGTACCTGCAAGTGAGCAATATAGGTGCATATCGTGCATAAACTTAAACGTGATGCAAGTTCACGTTGGACCATGAACGCTGTCCTTGGACTGTTAGGATGACGTCCTCAGACCATGATGTTCTAGGCTATAAAGCGCAAAATTAAAGGATTCGCAGGCTATGAGATGACATTCTCGGGCTATGATAATGGCGCCTCCGAACCATGATNAAAACGGGAGTGAGTAATTAAGGAAAGGAAAATAATGAAAACCTTTTCAGAGTAGCATAATATGGGTAAGTTCATATAGTCTATTTAAGGTAAGAAGCCTATAGTACAAGGTTTTGAGAGAATAAGGAAAATACAGTAATCAAACATCTGAAAATTTAAAAGCCTTTGAATGAACTTAGTTAGGAAAAGGGGGAAAAGAGGTTAAGCTGTAAAAATCAGTAACAAAAATCAATCCAGCCTTAGTAAAAGGATATTGGAATCAATCATGAGTTGGCAGAACCATTTCGAAAGAAAGGCCCTTGCATATAAAGCATACCAATATCAAACAAGTGAGAAAGGACAGGCATAGAAGATCTCAAATCACAAGCAAAAAGAATTCCAATTCAGTTATAGACTCAGCATGAGTTTGAGAGAGCCCAGGTTTTTAGAGTAGAACCCTAACCCCAACATAACACCAAAACTCGCAAAAAACCCCAAACTTAGGGTTTCAATTCGAGTAGGATACAGAAAGGACAAGGCAAGCCCTCAAAATAAAAACTTAGGGAACTCTTTCAGAGTCTCATGAGAAAGCACGCACACATCAAGTTAGAAGTAGTAGAGTGAAGAATCATAAAGAAAAATTTTAAAAGAAAGCTCAAAACTTAAGCAAGTTCAGAGGTGACATAGCACTTAGGAAACAGTAGAAGAAGCCGGTTTAGAACTCAAATGAAGGTTCAGTAAAGACAAGCAAAACTCGGTAAGAAAATGGTAAAGGAACGCATAAGATAGTCATGTAAAGCATGTCATAGAAAAATAGAGGAAAATGCATATTAACGGCAAAACATAAGAACAGGCAAAATCAAACAAGACATGGCATGAACAAATAGATTTACATAAAGAAAGAAGAAGAAGAAGAAGAAGAAGAAGAAGAAGAATTGTTTTTAAGATTTCAAAAACACATATCTGTTACAGATCTAAGAAAACAAGGGAAGATATAACCTCGAACACACAATGTAGGGTTTCTCAGAAACCTTAGAAACGAGAAGGCTTGGAAAGATCTGGTCTTTGAACAGGTCTGGGCCATGGCAAATCCTTATCAAAGCTCGAACATGCCGGAACAGAGCTGGAGAAACCATAGGAACTCAGATCGGTAAAGGATCAGGACAGGCCTCGTTGAAGTCAAACCTCAAAAACTTTGAACAACCACGATTTGGGGTGAACAGAAGAGAGCACAGGCCGTCCATGGCCTGGGAAGCCATGGACGCCGGTGGAATTTGGTCGGAGAAACCGTTAATGGTGGCTAGGGTTTTCGAGCATTAGAGAGAGCCTGAGAGACGAAGGGATTTTAGGGCGGCGGATTTTGGGAAAATGAGATAGGATTAGCGCGGTTTGGGAATTAAAAAAGGTAATAAGGAATTGTGGCCATTGATTAAAATGATCAACGGCCTAGATTAAAGGACCGACTGGGTGGGTTTGAAATCGGATCAAGGGTGGGTTTAAAAATTGTAATTGGGTCGTTTGATTTGGGGTTATGATTGGTCTAAATTGGGACGCAATTTGGCTAGAAT
>MU703988.1:129628-154194 GCA_026770625.1 Nicotiana glauca
ACATTCTCGGGCTATGATAATGGCGCCTCCGAACCATGATGCCTTTGAATAATGATGTGCAAGATATAAAGTGAGGTCCTCGGGCCATGGCATGGTGTTCTCGGGCTATGTAGAAGATGCCTCTGAATGATGATGCCTTTGGACAGTTTGGCGATATTTCAGCCCATGTGATGCAAGATTTGGCGGTATTTCATCCGATGCAAAAGCGTAAGTGGCGATATTTCAACTGACAAAAATTTAAATGACACAAGCGATGTTTCAGCCGATGTGAAAATAAAAATGGCGATGTTTCAGCCGACGGGAATTTAAATAACACAGGCGATATTTTAGCCGATGCAAAAGCGTAAATTGCGATATTTCAGCCGACGGAAATTTAAATAACACATGCGATGTTTCAGCCGATGTGAAAATAAAAATTGCGATGTTTCAGCCAATAGAAGATTTAAATAAAGTTTGGCGATATTTCAGCCGATTGCCTGATGTAAGTAAAAGTGGCGATATTTGAGCCATGCAAGAAAGATAATGTGGCGTTATTTCAGCCATGCAAGATGGAGGTAGAGCTTAACCTCGGAAGGTAGAAAGGTAGCCTTATGCAATGCAGGGAAATGCAGAGGGAGACAACGCTTAGTCTTAGAAGGCACAAAGGTAGCCTTATGCAATGCAAGGAATGCAGATGGAGACAACGCTTAGTCTCGGAAGGCAGAAAGGTAGCCTTATGCAATGCAGGGAAATACAGATGGAGATAACGCTTAGTCTCGGAAGGCAGAAAGCTAGCCTTATGCACTGCAAGGAATGCAGATGCAGACAACTCTTAGTCTCGGAAGGCAGAAAGGTAGCCTTATGCAATAGAAGGAATGCAGATGGAGACAACGCTTAGTCTCGAAAGGCAGAAAGGTAGCCTTATACAATGTTGATAATGCAGATGGAGACAGTGCTTAGTCTCGAAAGGTTGAAAGGTAGCCTTATGCAATGCAGGGAAATGCAGATGGAGACAACGCTTAGTCTCGAAAGGTAGAAAAGTAGCCTTATGCAATATAGGAAATGTAGATGGAGATAACGCTTAGTCTCGAAAGGCAGAAAGGTAGCCTTATGCAATGAAGGAAATGCAGATGGTAATAAAAGATTCTTAGCTGATTGCTGGTAACTGATTGTGATATTTCGTTTGCTGGGGAATATTGCGTGCTGATAGCAAATGCGAACAGGCGCGGCGGTCCAATGTGATTGTGTAATTTGTTTTTGTGACTCGGGCACCTGCATTCAAAGAGAATCATGAGTTTGCAAAGGGGAAAGGTTAGTTTGTTTTCCCGTGGCTTCTGGCGTTGCGTGCATCGTTGGGGTAGCGTTGCTAAACAGCAGCTGTCATAGTTATGCATGATTTAACAAATATAACGTAAGTAGAAAAATAGTTTTGTTTGAATGAACCAACGACTGCAACGTGGTTCAATGCATCGCAACCTTTCTTGCTTCAGAATTTTGAGGGTCCTCCTCAAAAATCTGCCCCTGTTTACCGGGACGGCACTTCTGACGGCTGTACCGAACAAATGCAAAAATCAACTTCGGAATTTTGAGGGTCCTCCTCAAAATTCTGCCCCAGCCCACTGAGGTGACATCCTTGGCGATGAGTGGCTGAAGGCTGACTTCGGAATTTTGAGGGTCCTCCTCAAAATTCTGCCCTAGTTCCAACAATAGGGGGGAATAAATTATGACCGAACCCATAGGGTTGCCTACGTATCCCCTCTTAAATGGGAATCAGGTCAGGCGTAGTTCAAATTACATTATAGAAATAAAACATCATAGATGGCCACATATAATATCGTTTCACCTCATCTGAATTTATTGGCTTTGGCCAAACCTCTCCGTCCATTTCTGCAAGAATAAGGGCTCCTCTAGTTAGAACTCGGTGAACCATGTACGGACCTTGCCAGTTGGGAGAGAATTTTCCCTTGGCTTCATGTTGATGTGGGAATATCTTCTTCAACATCAGCTGCCCTGGTGTGAATTTCCGTGGCTTAACTCTTTTGTTGAAGGATCTGGACATTCTCCTCTGATACAACTGACCGTGGCAGACTGCATTCATTCTTTTCCTATCTATAAGGGCTAACTGCTCGTAGCGACCTTTTATCCATTCCGCGTCATCCAACTCTGCTTCTTGTATGATCCTCAAGGAGGGAATTTCCACCTCGGCAGGGATGACTGCTTCTGTACCATAAACCAACATGTAGGGAGTTGCTCCGGTCGATGTGCGGACCGTGGTGCAGTATCCCAACAAAGTAAATGCTAATTTCTCATGCCATTGTTTGTGGCTTTCGACCATCTTCCTTAATATCTTCTTAATATTCTTGTTGGTTGCCTCCACAGCTCCATTCATATGAGGCCTGTAGGCTGTGGAGTTCTTGTGTTTGATCATCAGTGCCTCGCACATTTCTTTCATTAGGTCGCTGTTGAGATTGGAACCATTATCAGTGATGATTGATTCTGTGATCCCGAACCGGCAAACAATACGATCACGGACGAAATCTGCCATAACTTTCTTAGTCACTGCCTTGTTCGACGCTGCTTCAACCCATTTAGTAAAGTAATCAATTGCCACGACGATAAATCTGTGCCTGTTTGATACGGCGGGCTCGATAGGTCCAATGACATATATTCCCCAGGCGGCAAATGGCCATGGTGAGCTTGTTGCAGTAAGCTCGTTTGGAGGCACCTTTATCATGTCTGCATGTATCTGACAGCGATGGCATTTGCGAACATTTTGGATACTGTCTGTTTCCATAGTCATCCAAAAATACCCTGCTCATAGTATCTTCTTTGCTAAGACAGACTCATTCATGTGTGGTCCGCACATCCCCGCGTGCACTTCGTCCGATAGTCTGGATACTTCTTTTGCTTCGACACACCTTAGCAAGCCCAAATCGGGAGTCCTCCTATATAGGATTCCTCCACTGTCAAAGAAGTTGTTAGATAACCTCCGAAGTGTGCGGTTTTAAGTAGCGTTGGCAAGTTCTGGATACTTTCCTGTTGTCAAGTACTCTTTGATATCGTGGAACCATGGTTTTCCGTCCGCTTCTTCCTCAACGTGAGCATAATAAGCTGGCTGATCATAAATCCTCACTGGGATGGGATCAATGAAATTCGTACCTGGATGCTGGATCATGGATGATAAAGTGGCTAGTGCATCAGCGAAATCATTCTGGATCCTGGGGATATGCTGAAATTCCGTCTTCGTGAATATTTTCCTTAACTCCTGTATGTGATGCAAATAGGGAAGTATTTTGGAGTTCTTGGTTGCCCATTCTTCTCGAACTTGATGTATGAGTAGGTCTGAGTCCCTGATCACTAGCAACTCTTGAATGTTCATATCAATGGCCATATTGAGTCCCAGGATGCAAGCTTCATATTTGGCCATATTATTTGTGCAAGGGAATCTGAGCTTGGAGGATACCGGGTAATGCTGGCCGGTTTCTGATACCAGGACTGCTCCTATGCCAACTCCTTTGAAATTTGCGGCTCCATAAAAAAGACCTCCAACCATCGTAGGATTCAGCAATATCTTCTCCTACAAAGGCCACTTCTTCATCGGGAAAATATGTTTTCAGGGGTTCGTATTCTCCGCCAACAGGATTCTCGGCAAGGTGATCTGCTACGGCCTGGACCTTAACAGCTTTCTGAGTCACGTAAACAATGTCGAATTCACTTAACAAGATTTGCCACTTGGCGAGTTTGACGGTGGGCATGGGCTTCTGGAGATGGGTAGTGTAGGCACAGAAATAATGCCTCAATTTCTGGGCTACCCAACTCAGAGCACAACAAGTGCGTTCTAATAAGGAATACCGGGCCTCATACGGGGTAAATTTCTTACTGAGATAGTAGATGGCCTGCTCTTTTCTTCCCGTTTCATCATGTTGTCCCAGAACACAACCGAATGCTCCATCAAAATCTACAAGATAAAGCAATAAGGGCTTTCCTGGCTCGGGCGGAACCAAGACTGGTGGCGTTGACAGGTATTCCTTGATTCTGTCGAAGGCTTTTTGACAATCGTCGGTCTTTCTAGTAGCAGCGTCTTTCTTTAACATTTTGAAGATGGGTTCACAAATGACAGTGGACTGAGCTATGAACCGACTGATATAGTTGAGTCCTCCAAGAAACTCATCACGTCATTTTTGTTCTTTGGCGGTGGCAATTCTTGGATGGCTTTGATCTTTAATGGGTCCAGTTTTATTCCTCGACGACTCGCGATGAAACCCGACAGTTTTTTGGTAGGAACCTCGAATGCACACTTGGCGGGATTTAGTTTCAGATTGTACCTTCTCAGTCTGTTGAAGAATTTCCTCTGATCTTCCATATGATTAGCGTCTTTCTTGGATTTGATGATGATATCATCGATCGCGGCTCCTATGACTAGATTGACCCAGAAGGGTGCCCCATTTCAGTGGACATAGGAGTGTGAGGAGAGCTTCCAGAAGCTCAAGACAGCTTTGACTTCAGCCCCTACCTTGATGTTGCCTACCATTTCGGGGTCCTATACAGTTTATTGTGATGCCTCACGGGTTGGACTTTGAGCGGTATTGATGCAGGACGGTAGGGTGGTTGCCTACGCCTCCGGACCGTTGAAGGTGCATGAAAAGAACTACCCTGTCCACGATCTTGATTTAGCTGCCATTGTTCACGCATTGAAGATCTAGCGTCATTATTTGTATCGGGTGCCTTGTGAGATCTACACTGACCATCGGAGTTTGCAGCACTTGCTTAAGCAGAAGGACCTGAATATGCGTCAGAGGAGATGGTTAGAGTTGTTAAAGGATTATGATTTTACCATTCTTTATCACCTGGGCAAGGGCAATGTGGTCGCCAGTGCCTTGAGTCGCTGGGCGGAGAGTTTGAGGAGTTTGGCATATCTACCAGCCTCAGAGAGACCTATGGCGATGGATGTTCAGGCTTTAGCTAGGCAGTTTGTGAGATTGGACCTTTCAGAAACCAGTCGAGTTCTAGCTTGTGTGGATTCTCGGTCTTCCCTATTTGATCGCATCAGGGAGCGGCAGTTTTATTACCCTCATTTGCTTGTCCTTCAGGACAGAGTTCGGCGAGGTGATGCCCGAGATGTTACCATCGGGGATGATGGAGTGTTGAGGAAGCAGGGCCGGATTTGTGTGCCCAATGTAGATGATCTTCGAGAGCTGTTTCTAGCAGAGGCCCATAGCTCGCAGTTGCAACAGCAGATTGAGATCCCAGAGTGGAAGTGGGAACGTATCACCATGGATTTCGTATCTAGGCTCCCACGGACCGTGAGGAAGTTTGATTCTATTTGGGTCATTGTGGACCGGCTGACCAAGTCCGCTCATTTCATACCTGTGTGTACCACTTATTCATCGGAGCGGTTGATGGAGATTTATATCAGCGAGATAGTCCGGTTGCATGGTATTCCAGTTTCTATTATCTCAGACAGAGGCACTCAGTTTACCTCGCGGTTCTGGAGAGCAGTGCAGCAGGAGTTAGTCACTCGAGTGGAGTTGACCACGGCATTTCACCCCCAGACGGACGGACAGTCCGAGCGCGCTATTCAGATTTTAGAGGATATGCTCCGTGCGTGCATGATTGAGTTTGGAGGGTCATGGGACCATTTCCTGCCACTGGCGGAGTTTGCTTATAACAACAGCTATCAGTCTAGCATTCAGATGGCGCCGTATGAGGCCTTATATGGTAGGAAATGTAGATCTCCAGTGGGTTGGTTCGAGCCGGGTGAGGCCAGGTTATTGGGTACAGAGATGGTTCAGGATGCAAAGGAGAAGGCTAAAGTAATTCAGGACAGACTCCATGTAGCCCAGTCCAGACAAAAGAGTTATGCGGACAAGAAGGTTCGTGATGTTGCATATATGGTTGGTGAGCGGGTTTTACTTCGGGTCTCGCCTATGAAGGGCGTCATGAGGTTTGGAAAGAAAGGGAAGCTGAGTCCGAGATTTATTGGACCTTTTGAGATATTGAGGCGAGTTGGGGAAGTTGCTTATAAACTTGCCTTACCTCCCAGCCTAGCCGGAGTTCATCCGATATTTCATGTTTCGATGCTCCGGAGATATCATGGTGACCCGCCGCACGTGTTGGATTTCGGTTCAGTCCAGCTGGACAAGGATCTATCTTATGTTGAGGAGCCAGTGGCTATTTTAGATAGGCAGAGCTGAAAGTTGAGGTCAAAGAACATCGCTTCAGTGAAGGTCCAGTGGGGGGGTCAGCCGGCCGAGGAGGCGACTTGGGAGACCGAGCGGGATATGCGCAGCTAGTACCCTCATCTTTTTGCTACTTCAGGTATGTTCTCTATGCTCGTTCGAGGATGAACGAATGTTTAAGTGTAGGAGGATGTAACGACACGGCCGGTCGTTTTCAGAATTTACGCCCCGATCCCCCATTAACTGCTTTCCCTAAGTTCATTTCTGCTATTTTGGTTTGCCGGGACGTTCGGTATTAGGATTTGGAGTGTTTTGGGACACTTAGTCTCTAAATGAGAGTTTAACAGTTGAAAAATGGTCCTTATTCGGAACAGTGTGATGACGACCTCGGAATGGAAATACGATGCTTCTGTTAGCTCTGTTAGGTGATTTCGGGGTTAGGAGCGTGTTCGGAATGTTATTTGGAGGTCCGTAGCTCCTTTAGGCTTAAAATGCCGAAGTTTGAATTTTTGAAGTTTCCGGTCCGATAGTGAGTTTTTGATTTGAGGGTCGGATTAGAATTCAGGAAGTTGGTGTAGCTCCGTCATGTCATTTGGGATGTGTGTGCAAAATTTCAGGCCATTCGGGGAAGGTTTGATTAGGTTTTTGATCGAAATCGTTTTTGGTTAGAATTTGAAGTTCTTAGGCTTGAATCCTTGATTTAATCGGGTTTCTGGAGTTCTTTGAGGTGTTTTGAGGATTGGTACAAGTTCGAATAAGGTATTAGGTGGTATTCGTGTTTTTGGTTGGGGTCCCGGTATGATTTTAGATGCTCAACGGGTTAGTTTTGGAAGTTAGAAAGAAAAATTGCAGCAGGCTTCTGTTGTTTTCGCTTCTGTGGCTTGGGAACTGCAGAAGCGGTGCCGTAGAAGCGGCCTTTGCGCCGCAGAAGTGAGTTATACCTTTTCCCTCTGAGACCGCAGAAGCGGTTAGTTATCCGCAAAAGCGGAGCCGCTGAAGCGGTTTATTAACCGCAGAAGCAATATTAAGGCTTCCCCTCATAGACCGCAGAAGCGGTCATTTTCTGCAGAAGCGGTCATGTGTCCGCAGAAGCGGAATTTTGCCATTTAATAAGAAACCGCAGAAGCGGTTATTTTGCTGCTTAAGCAGGACCGCAAAAGAGGTCCCTTGTCCGCAGAAGCGGAAATGCCTGGGTAGAAATAGGAAATATCGAGGGTTTAGTTTCATAAATGTGAAAATCAATTTTGAGCTCGGGCAAGGGCGATTTTGAGAGAATTTGGAAGAGGAGATTATTGGGTAACATTTCTATGATCCTTTCTAGTTATATTCCATCATTTAGTAGTTAAATCCACCTTTTAAATTCGAATTAAGGATCAAAAATTGGTTAATTTGGGGTAAAACTTCTTAGACCTAGCTATTGGGTTTTGAGGGGGCATTTGACCTCCGATTTTTGAGATTTTATATGGTTAGATTCGTGAGAGTACGAGATTTCTAAAAACATAAAAATTATTCGATACCGAGACGATGGCTGGAGGGGCGTTTTGGTCATTTTACCTATTTTTGCGCCCTAGTTTTGATTTTATTAGTGGAATTAGTTAATTGCAATATTATTTACAATATGTCATCGGTTTGAATAGATTTGGGCCACGAGTATCCGGGCATCGTTCCCTAGTTGATTTCGCACCGGTTCGAGGTAAGTGGCTTGCCTAACCTTGTGTGGGGGACTTCGTCCCTTAGGATGTGATAATTGGTAATTGAATGCCTTGTACGTGAGGTGATGAGCGCGTACTTGAGCAAATTGTTGAAAACCTGAATTTTTACTTAATTACTTGATTTGGATTCTCTTTCGTATTTGCCTTATTTAATTGATACAAGATGCCTATTTGTTTAGATTGCCTTAACTGTGATTACGTGGAGCATGTTAGGCCAGTATTCCTTGATGCCTTGTATTATTGTACTTAAATTTCTGAGTATTTCTCTGACGTTGGTTGCGCATTTACATTGGGACTATGGATGCGGGATTCTGGGAGTTCCCCCTTGTTTGTTTACTTTGGGACTACGGGTTTGATTCCCGGGAGATCCCCCTGCACTTTTATTATGGGACTACGTGACGGTATCCCGGGAGATCCTCCTGCACTTTTATTTTGGGACTACGGGACGGTATCCCGGGAGATCCCCCTGTATTTTATTTTGGGACTACGGGACGGTATCCCGGGAGACCCCCCGCACTTTTATTTAAGGACTACGGGACGGTATCGTGGGAGATCCCGTTTCACACTGATGATTTGATTACGGGACGGTATCCTCGGAGATTCTTCGATATCGATATGAGAAGAGGTCTACAAGACGGTATCTTGGAAGGCCCTAGTTGGTAATCTTGAAATTTTGCTGTATTTACTTAGTGTTTCTATTTTGTTCTGCAGTACTAT
This sequence comes from Nicotiana glauca, assembly GCA_026770625.1. Taxonomy (NCBI): domain Eukaryota; kingdom Viridiplantae; phylum Streptophyta; class Magnoliopsida; order Solanales; family Solanaceae; genus Nicotiana; species Nicotiana glauca. The sequence continues at coordinate 138,216 of MU703988.1, forward strand.
ATTTCATCGATATGTCTTATCACATAGCTGTGTTTATTGGTTTTCATTAGACTTCGATAGTGTTAATATCTTGCTATTTTATTGTTTCTGTCTCAGTAGGGCCCTGACCTTTCCTCGTCACTACCCAACCGAGGTTAGGCTTGGCACTTACTGAGTACCGCTGTGGTGTACTCACGCCTCTTTTGTGCATGTTTTTCATGTGCAGATTCAGGTGCTTCTGAGCAGGCGTACCATCAGTAGCTATCAGAGAGCGTACTGGGGACTTGAGGTATACATCTTCTACGTCCGCAGATCCGTAAAGTCTCCTTCTCAATTTACCCATAATTATTAGATGTTATTTCGATCCTTCTTTGTATTAGACTATTCTGGTGATTAGAGCAGTGTAAGATTTCTCATAGCCTGTGTTGCCCGTGGGTTTCCTGGTCTTGGAGGTTACTTCAGTAATTGGTATTAAAGTGTATGTGCCAGGAGGCAACTGTATACATTACTCATGTTATTTAGTTTTGATTATAAATTTCGTAATTGTTATTACTTCTGCAATGTGTTAGGCTTACCTTGTCGCGAAGACAAGGTGCCGTCATGACGTGCGACAAGGAATTCAAAAGAAATGAAGATTTTCCTAAACAGTTACATAGCTTCTTGTAGATAAGTACAGACGTCTCCATACCGATCAGCGAGACTCTAATAAACCGGCCTCTGTCCCGTGACCCCTATGAACCTAATGCTCTGATACGAACTAAGCTATTCCAGCGCTCCAGGAGACCCTAGCTCAGTTCCTGAGCATGTACACTACTTTGGCTCAGGCGGGGTTGCTTCCCCTCGCTGCAGCCACATCTCAGGCCGGGGGAGGGGCCTAGACTCCCGCAGCCCGCACTCCTGAGCAGAGAGTGCTGATGGAGTAGGTTCAAGAGGTTATTCATGCAGCGTCTGCAGCACCAGTACCGCCCGGGGATGGGTCAGTTGTCACAGAGGACGAGCAGCGCAGGCTAGAGAGGTTCAAGAAATATGATCCCCCAGTGTTCAGTGGCCTAGCTTCAGATGACGCCTTGGGATTCTTGGAGGAGTGTCATCGCATTCTTCGTGCTATGGGCATAGTGAAGTTTAGTGGGGTTTCTTTTACCGCCTTTTAGCTTTGGGGAGCCGCCTATGATTGGTGGCGTACTTATGAGTTGGATAGACCAGTCGAGTCTGCCTCACTGACTTGGACCCAGTTCTCAGACATATTTGTGAGGGAGTTTGTTCCCCAGAGCCTCAGAGATTCATGGCGCGCGGAGTTTGAGCGTTTGCGCCAGGGTGATATGACAGTCTTAGAGTATGCCATCCGTTATACCAGGTTGGCCAGACATACACCGGCTTTGGTCGCCACAGTTCGGGAGAGAGTGTAGAGGTTTATCGAGGGTTGTGACAGTATTTTGCAGGTCTGTAGGCTTTGCCAATGCGAAGCCTGGCTCGCAAATGCTACAAGTACAATAAAAATTTGAAATTAACTTGAACTGGGTAATTATTCACTAATTTTACCAAGTATAATTTCTGAAATGCAATATAACTAAGAGTGACACAAGTGCATACCAAAAATATTTTCAAATATACGAAGAACACTACGAATAGAATTATGATTTATTTAGCATTTAATGATGTAGTTTAGTAACTTGAGGCTAGAAAGGTCCCTCGCAAATGCGAAGGTGACCAGAACTTTAACTAGGTTGCAAATGCGACATTATCTTCGCAAATGCGAAAGGGACAGTTTTCTGAGGGATTCGCAATTGCAAACCCTTATCGCAATTGCGACACCTGTAACCTGCAAAATCATAACTTAGACACATTTAAACCATCTCAAATCCGAAACACTCTTGGACGATTTTTCAAAGACAAGCACTCTTCCAAATCGATTGTAAGTAATTTCTAACTTATTTTTATTAATGTTTAGCATCATTTCCCATGATTTCAACTCAAAATCAAAGGTTTTCATAGGGGAAAAGGGTGATTTGGGTAGGACCTAGGTTTTTCCAATTTTGGGGATTTGGACCTTGATTTGAGGTCTGATTTCAAAACAAATTATATATTTGGGTTTGTGGGGGAATGGTTAATCGGGTTTTGGTTCGAACCTCGGGTTTTGACCATGTGGGCCAGGCGCGATTTTTGACTTTTTGGAAAAAACTTTAGTAAACCTATTTTCATGCATTGGAATTGATTTATTTAGCATTTAATGATGTCGTTTATAACTTGTGGCTAGATACAAGCGAACTGGTGGTAGTATCAAGAGGTAAAGCGATATTTGAGACTTCAATTGTGTTCGTGGTAAGTGTTTGGTCTAACCTTAGCTTGAGTGATTAGGAGTTGTGTCCTATTTGCTATTTGTTATTTGTTAAGTACGACGTATAGGCATGGTGAAGAGTATCTATACGTTGGTGTCAAGCATGCCCGTGAGTCTTATATTATATTTATTATTACTCCATTTGTATTGTTCATGCCTTTTGTGACGATTTCTATTGTCGAGTAAACTTTGTGGAAGTAACAATGGTATTTGAGTATTGAAGAGCGTTGACTCAAGTTGTATAATAAATTATGGAAGTGTACTCTCCCTCCTGACCTCGTCTGTCCTCTCTCTCCTAGACCCACCTGTCCCCTACTCGGCGAGAGGTCCTTACCACTCGCTGAACTGGGACCACAGGCTGTGTCGCCATGACACCTGGAACCTGACCAATGGAAACTCGCTGCTCTAAAATGGGGGTGGCGGGAGTCTAGGTCCTTCCCCCGATCTGTGAAGTAGTTAGTAAAACCTGAATCAATCCCGCTTGAATGAATGTACCAAACATGCTCAGGAATTATGCCAAGGCCTCCTGAAGGGCTGGAGTAGTAGTAGCTGTAAGTGTGTTAGGTGCCTGAACTCCAGCTGGATCTGCTGGTGGTACCTCGGCGGCAGCTCGCGTAGGTGCTCTCGCTGCACCACGGGCGCGTCCTCGGCCTCTACCCCATCCCTGGCCTCTAACGGCTACAGTAGGGGGCGCGGTTGCCTGATCATCCCGAGTAGCATGTGTCCTCACCATCTGTGAGACAATATAAGGCAGAAGTTTAGAATTGTGAATGTCAAAAATCTCGCGCAACAGGGAATTCAAATGAAGTGGACTTTTCCTAATAGTTACATAGCCTCTCGTAGATAAGTACAGACATCTCCGTACCGATCAGCGAGATTCTAGTAAACCGGCTTGTATTCCGTGACTCCTATGAACCTAGAGCTCTGATACCAACTTGTCACGACCCTAATTCCCCCTCCATGAACATATCGTGATGGCACATAGTTCATAAAACTAGGAAAACCTAACAATGCAGAAAATTAATATAACTTGCGGAAACATTTAATTAAATTAAGCAAAACAAGAAGAAAACGGTATATAAGTGCCACTTGGCATATACAACTCAAAAATAAAATGCGGAAGTCTACAATAGGTTGGAAAGAAAATTCTCATTTCGGAAGCTTTCAGTTCGAAAATTGATTAAGTTGTGATTTTTGAGTAAATGACTTTGGAATCGGGATTTAAAGGTTCCAACAGGTTTGTATGCTGATTTCGGACTTGGGCGAATGTTCGGATCGGGTTTTGGATGATCCGGGAGATTTTCGGCGTCTATTTTGAAATTCGGCATTTTTGAAGAATTTCATAAATTTGGGTTGAAGTACATTTCAATGTTATCGATATACGTTTGGGATTCTGAGTTTAAGAATAGCTCTGTATGGTGATTCCAGTGTTGTGAGCGCGCCTGGAAGTGGATTTGGAGGTCTATAAGCCGTGTTCGAGTCATTGAAGTTAGAAATTTGAATGTTTATGAGAAGTTTGACCGGAAGTGGACTTTTTGATATCGGGGTCAGAATTCGATCTCGAAAGTTGGAGAAGGTTCGTAATGTCAAATGTGAATTGTGTGAAAAGCTTGAGGTCAATCAGGCATGATTTAATAGGTTTCGGCAACGAATGAGGAAGTTTAAAATTCTAAAGTTCATAAATCTTGAATTAGAGTGCTATTCATGGTTTTACCATTGTTTGATGTGATTTGAGTCCTCGAGCAGGTCTGCATTATGTTTTGAAACTGGTTGGTGTGATTGGGCGGGGTCCCGGGGGCCTCGGGTGGATTCCGGGTGGTTAATGGATCGAAAATGGAATTTGAGGAAGGGCTGAAGCAATTGTGCATATGGTGTATTGTGCCTGCGTGAAGAGTCTTATGTGATTGATTCTTGTATGCGTAGTTGTGTTCTGTCTTGAATTTATGTTAGAATTCCCTATTGAAGAATGCATCTCTAGCTCATGGTAGAACATAAGACCCTCTTGTGTTGAATTTGTGAATACGCTAGTTCGGAATCCAGTAGACTCATATGGTATTAAGAAATCTTAGTTTGACGACCCAAAGGGTAATCACCTGTTATCTTATTAATTCCTTACTTTCGAGGCCTCGAAAACCACATTTAGGGTTACCTCGATTTGCATGCGCAGTCCGGGCGCGTAGCCGGAAAGCTTAAATATGAATTCTATGCAAAAAATGCTAAATTTTTATATTAATATGTATATATTTGACTTCGGTCAACATTTTTGGTAAACGGACCCGGACCCATGATTTGGCGGTCCCGGAGGCTCTGTGGAAAAATATGGGACTCGGTCATATGCCCGTAGTCGAATTCCGAGGTCTAGAGCCCGAGGAATGAATTTTTTTGTGAAATTATTTTTCTAAAATTATTAAGGAAATTAGAAAAGAATTTTGATTAAAAGACTGCGGTATCGGGCTCCTATCTTGGTTCCGACGCCCGGTACAAGCCTTATATATGATTTAAGCGCTTTCTGTAAAGTTTGGTTGAAAACGGACGTTTTTTGACGTGTTTTGGACGTAAAATGGAAAATTAGAGTCTGATGAAGAATTGGAAGAATCATGTGTTTTGAGGCTTGATTCTATGTATATAATGTTATTTTGGCGATTTGATCGCACGAGTAAGTCCGTAGGATATTTTTGATGTTGTGTGCATGTTTGATGTGGAGCACCGAGGGATCGGATGAGTTTTGGATAGGCCACGAGTGGGCATTTTTAACTTTGGAAAAATATTGCAGGTTAGGTCTAGTGTCTTCGCATTTGCGAAGTTTTTTCTCGCAAATGCGAGATCGCAAATACGAATATTCTATCGCAAATGCGAGAAATGGGGACTTCTACTTGGGTCGCAAATGCGACGATGGCGTTCGCAAATGCGAGGGTAGTAAGTCGCAAATGCGACATAATTGTTCACAAAAGTGATCCTCCCCTTCCTCTAGTGTTCGTAAATGTGAACACTGTGTTCGCAATTCCCTGACTTTTCAGGGTTTGCAATTGCGAACCGAAATTCGCAATTCCCACATCCGAGGCCTGCATTTACTTACACGAATTTTTCACCTCATTTCTTCATTCTTTCAACTCAAACACTCCATAGGCGATTTTCCAAGAAAACTTTCTCCCCCAAATCATTTGTAAGTCAATATTTACTTAATCCCTTCAATCATTTATCATGTTTTCATCTTAAAATCAATGAATTTCATGGGTGAAAATGAGGATTTTGGGTAGAACTTAGGTTTTTCAAAAATTGGGGATTTGGACCTCAATTTGAGGTCCGATTTCAAAACAAATCATAGATATGAACTCGTGGGGGAATAGGTAACCGAGTTTCGGCTCGAACCTTGGGTTTTGACCACGTGTACCGTGGGGCGTTTTAGAAATTTTTGAGTAAAACTTTGGGAAATTTATTTTCATACATTCAAATCGATTCAATTAGCATTTGTTGATACATTCAAGTAATTTGTGACTAGATTCGAGCGGTTTGGTGGTGAATTTGAGGGGTAAAGCTATACTAGAGGCTTGAGTTGAGTTTGGAGCATTCGAGGTAAGTGTTTGGTCTAACTTTGGCTTGAGGGAATAGGAGTAGAGTCTTATTTGCTAATTGCTATTTGTTGATTATGGTGTATAGGAATGATGACGAGTATCTGTAAACTGGTATCGAGCATGACCGTGAGTCCTAAATTGCTAAATTATCAAATTCTTAATTGTTGTTTATGAGGACTTGGTTGGAAATCTTTAACACTGAGCCAGTGATTGTTGAGACTGAGTATTGATTTATTTATATTAAGTGACTATTGAATAAGTTTGATTATATCTGGATCTCTCTTGCTGGGATAGTATATTATATTATCGTGTTCCCTAGCCAGGATAGTTTATTATAACATCTTTCTCCCTTGCCGGGATTATTTTGTGTATTGTGTTGAAAGAAATGGGATCGTGTGGTACGCCGACCACGAGATATCATGAAATGGAAGCGAGTGGTATGCCTACCACGTGATAGTATAAATGGGATCGTTCGGTACGCCTACCACGTGATATTGTGAAATGGGATCGAGTGGTACGCCTACCACGTAACATTTTGAAATGGGATCGAGTGGTACGCCTACCACGTAACATTTTGAAATGGGATCGAGTGGTACGCCTACCACGTAATCTTATGAGAAATGGGATCGAGTTGCACGCATGCAACAAGAGGAAATTGAAACAAGTGAAAGTGGTATGTTTTCCCTTATTCTGTGTTAGAAGAAATCAGATGTAGTTTCCTTTGTTATTCCTGATATTCCGTTTTATCGGTTACCCCATGAGCATGTTCCCCTCCCAGTTTTAATTGTTTACTTTCCGCTATTATTTTGTTGTACTTCTATATATATCTGCACAAGTTTATCTAGTAGTTTGGTCTAGCCTCGTCACTACTTCATCGGGGTTAGGCCAGGCACTTACCAGCACATTGGGCCGGTTGTGCTGATGCTACACTATATGCATCTTTTTGCACAGATCGCAGTACCGGAGCATCAGCTTTTGGACCGCAGTAGGAGCATTTGGAGCTGACTTAAGTCCAGAGATCCCCGAGGTAGCCTTGCTGACGTCCGCATGTCCCGGAGTTTCTTCTGTCTTTATCATTCGTTTGTTATCCTTGTACCGAAACAAACAGTATTGTGTTTTATTTAGACCTTGTGTTTAGCATTCTATAGATGTTCGTGAGTTAATGACTCCAGTCTTGGGTAGAGGTTGTAATTGAATTTCCGCACTTGTTTTCCGTTTATTTATATTTAAAACTTCCGCTTTTATATTAAATGTCTCATTGACTTGATATTATCGATGTTTGCCTAAAAGGTTAATAATTAATTGGCTTGCCTAGCTCCTAATAGTAGGCGTCATCAAGACTCCCGACGGTGAGAAATTCGGGTCGTGACACTTAGTTTTGTAAATATCTAAAATTATGAATGATTATGTTGCATTAGAAATCATGTCTATAGAGTTGTTTTCATGTGAATTTGCTGTACATCAGCCTTATATGTTTGTGCCTATTAGATATAGAAAGCATGTCCATACTCGCTTTGGTTGATGTGTTTAAGTCGGATTTTGCAATGTAGAAATTTTGCCTATAAGTGATTCATATTCGTGTTTAGAATTATTGTCACGACCCCAACCCGGTCATGATGGCGCCCAACACACTACTAGGCAAGCCCGACCATTCATAGCAATTTCCCCAATTAACCAAACAAATAAAAAAATACTTTTCCAAGTAAAAGTTCGAAATAATGGTATAATACGAACAATCTGACAAATACACCGAAACAGCCCAACTAGGACCCGGTGTCACGACCACGAGCTTCTAAAGACAGTATATCATCATCCTACTACAAATCTGACTAATACTGAAAAGTGCAGAAATAAAGGAAAGGATAGAAGGGAGAATCCTCGGCTGCGAACGCCGTGCAGCTACCTCGAATACTCCCGGGAGGAAACTCCAAATCGACCAGACTCACTCCGCCTGATGAAATGAACCTAGATCTGCACACATGGTGCAGGGAGTAAAGTGAGTACTTCCAACTCAGTGGTAATAAAAGTGAATAACAACTGAAAGTACAAAATCCCAAAAAGGCACAAATGATGCTATCTTAAGCAGTAAACCAAATAGACAGTAGAATCCATGAAATTATAGCAACAACATTCTCTTTAAAGAAATCAATTGAACAAGAATACACAAATAAGGTCAGCCATTGTTACCTGACCGGTCAGCCATTGTTACCTGACCAAAGTGTTTTAGTGTCATTGTCACCACTGGTCAGTCATTGTTACCTGACTGGTCAGTCATTGTTACCTGACCGAAACACATACAACAGTGTCATTGTTACCACTGTTCATATCAAAGGGGTACCCCGCGCTCACTGTGGGTGTGCAGACTTCGGAGGGGCTCCTTCAGCCCAAGCGCTATCAATAAGGCCTGAAAGCCTGCTCTCAATACACTCGAGGCCTGAAAGCCTCCTCACATAACACTCGAGGCCTGAAAGCCTCCTCACATCACTCATCATGCCCTCACATATGGCACTCGGCCCTAATCATTCCAAAAATAGTCAAAAAGCCCCTCGGGCATCAGTAAAACAGTGATACTCAGCTCAAATGATAGTTCAAATATCAGTTAAAACTCCAGGTTTGAGTAAAATATAGTTGAGTTCATAAAACAGTGTAAATCACACGGACTGAGTTCAAATAATATTTCAAATAGTGAGGGAAACAGTGATGACAGTTCATAAAGAGTTCAAACAATCGGCAATAAGCCCCATGTATGGCAATAAGCCCAAATCATAATGATAACAACAATTCATTTGCAAATACGCGGTAAATAACAACAACCGGGATGGACCAAGTCACGATCCCCAACGGTGCTCTACCCCACGCTCAGGTCCAGCGTGCAGGTCACCTCAATACATCACTAAGATGTGCAAATTCGGGGTTTTAAACCCTCAGAATATCATTCACAAGTATTACTCACCTCTAGACGGCCGGTAATCTAGCTCGCCAAGCCTTTGCCTCTCATATCTACCTCCTCGAGCGTAGAATCTGATCAGAACCATAAGGGATACATCAAAATAGGCTAATGGAACCTAACCCAATCGAAATAACTCGAAAAATACCCAAAAACATGAAGTTGGCAAAACCCGAGCCCCGGGCCTGCTTCTCGAAAAATTAATAAATTCACATTTTCGGAATCCTCGTCTCGCCACGAGTCCGTACATATAAAATTTATCAAAATCGGAGTCCAATAGCCCCTTCAAATTCCAAATTTTTCAAAACTCAAAACCAAGCCCTAGCTTCTCCAATTTACACCCCAATTTCAGTGATTTAGATGAAGATTCTAGGATAAAATCACGTAATTAGCCGATAAAACTTACCTCCAATCGAAAACTAGGTGAAAATCTCTTACTCCCTCGTCCAATAGCTTCAAACTTTGCCCAACAATGGAGAAAATAGGTTTTGCTCCCGTCTGAAATGATACTTAACTGATTGTGCCCGTCCATTAATTCCTTCATCGCGTTCGCGACGTAGCCCATGCGAACGCGATGGGCAAACTTTTAAAATTCAAAAATTCTCCTATGCGAATGCAATCTCCAGCTGGTGATTGCGATGCACAAGCACCTGGAGTGACGCGAACGCGACATACCCTTCACGATCGCGTATAAGAAACTTCACTGGCCTCCCAATCCTTCTTCGCGAACGCGTGATCACCCTCGCGAATGCGTGCCTCTGCTTTCTCCCTCTACGCATTCGCATCACACCTTTCACGAACGCGTAGGCCAAATCCTCAGACCCTCATTTTCCTTCTACGCGTTCGCGTATATGCTCCTATTCTTCATCAACAATGATCCGTTTGACCCCCGGAATCACCCCCGAGGCCCCCGGAACCTCAACCAAAACCACCAACCTACTTCAAAACACGATACGAACTTGTTCCAATCATAAAAACACACCATTAAACACAAAAATCATCAAATCGAGGCAGATTCAAACCTAAGTTTCAACTAAAACTTCCGAAACCTATATTCCATCAACAACCCGACCAAACGATGTCCGAATTACCTGAAAATTTGCAGACATATCCAAAATCACCTAACGAAGCTACTGCAACTGTCGGAATTCCATTCTGACTCCCGGATCAAAATCTCACCTATCAACCGGATTCCGCCAAAATTCCAACTTCGCCAATTCAAGCCTATTTCTACACCGGACCTCAAAATTCAATTCCGATCGCACTCCTAAGTCACAAATCACCTCCCAAAGATAACCGAACCACCAGAATTCACATCCGAGCCCTCTAACCACATAGTCAACTTCAAGTTGACTTTTTTTAAACAAACTCCATTCTGAGAGGCTATATGCCTTATTTTCAACTAGAATCGACCCAAATTCACCCGATAGACTCTAATAACGATATAGAACATGATACAACATAATAAGGGGGAAACGGAGTGGTAACTCACGTGACGACGGACCGGGTTGTCACATTCTCCCCAACTAAAACAAACGCTCGTCCTCGAGCGGATCAAGAAACATACCTGGAGTCTCAAATAGGTGGGGATATCTACTCCGCATCTCCTGCTCGGTCTCCCAAGTGGCCTCCTTCATGGGCTGACCTCTCCAATGCACCTTTACTGAAGCAATATCCTTGGACCTCAACTTCCAAACCTATCGACCTAGAATAGCCACCGGCTCCACATCATAAGATAGATCATCATCCAGCTGAATCGCATTGAAGTCCAACACATGAGACGGATCCCCGACATACTTCCAGAGCATAGACACATGGAATACCGGATGCACGCTGGACAAGTTGGGTGGCAAATCTAGCTCATATGCCACCTCTCCTATCCTCCTGAGTATCTCAAAAGGGCCAATGAACCTGGGACTCAGCTTCCCTTTCTTCCCGAACCGCATAACACCCTTCATGGGTGAAACCTTCAAGAAGACCCTCTCGCCAACCATGTAAGACACATCACGAACCTTCCGGTCTGCATAACTCTTCTGGCGTGACTGTGCTGTGCGAAGCCTCTCCTGGATCATCCTGAACTATCTCAGTCCCTAACAATCTGGCCTCGCCCTGCTCGAACCATCCAACAGGAGATCTACACCGCCTATCATACAACACCTCATACGGGGCCATCTGAATACTCGACTGATAACTGTTGTTGTAGGCAAACTCTGCAAGCGACAAAAACTCATCCCATGAACCTCCAAAATCGATCACATAGGCACGCAACATATCCTCCAATATCTGAATAGTGCGCTCAGACTGTCCGTCCGTCTAAGAATGGAATGCTGTGCTCAACTCCACCTGCGTACCCAACTCCGGCTAAAATACCCTCCAAAACTGAGAAGTGAACTGAGTACCTCTATCCGAGATAATTGACACTAGAACTCCATGTAACCTGACAACCTCCCGAATAAAGAACCTTGCCAACCGCTCCGATGAATAAGTAGTACATATTGGAATGAAGTGCGCGGATTTGGTCAGCCGATCAACAATCACCCAAACTGAATAAAACATCCTCGAAGTCCAAGGGAGACCACTCACGAAATCCATAGTAATCCACTCCCATTTCCACTCAGGAATAACCATACTCTAAAGAACACCGCCCGGTCTCTGATGCTCGTACTTAAACTGCTGATAGTTGAGACACCGGGCTACATGACTCACAATATCCTTCTTCATCCTCCTCTACCAGTAATGCTGTCTCAAGTCCTGATACATCTTCGCGGCACCCGGATGGATGGAGTACCACGAGCTTTAAGCCTCCTCTAGTATCAACTCTCGAAGTCCATCTACATTGGGCACGCAAATCCGGCCCTGCATACTCAACACACAATCACTGTCAATAGTAACATCCCTGGCATCATCATGCTGAACTCTGTCCTTGAGGACAAGAAAGTGTGGATCATCATACTGGCGCTCACGAATGCGATCATATAAGGAAGACCGAGAAATGACACAAGACAACACCCTGCTGGGCTTTGAAATATCCAAACTCACTAACCGATTTGCCACTGCCGGAACATCAACTGCAAAAGGTCTCTCCCCAACTGGAATATACGCCAGGCTGCCCATACTAGTCGCCTTTCGGCTCCACTACATTGGCCTTCCCCTGATGATACAATATGGTGATATCATAATCCTTAAGCAATTCAAGCCACCTCCGCTGTCTCAAATTAAGATCTTTCTGTTTGAACTGGTGCTGAAGGCTACGTTGGTCTGTATACACCTCACAAGAAACACCATATAAGTAGTGCCTCCAAATCTTCAGAGCATGAACTATAGCTGCCAACTCCAAATCGTGCACAGGGTAATTCTTCTCATGGGGCTTCAACTGACGAGAAGCATATGCAATAACTCTACCTTCCTGCATCAGCACACATCCTATGCCAACTCTCGAGGCATCACAATACACAGTATAAGAATCTGAAGCCGACGTCAATATTAAAACTGGCGCTGTGGTCAATGCTGTCTTGAGCTTCTGAAAGCTCTCCTCACACTCCTCGGACCACATAAATGGAGCACCCTTCTGAGTTAACTTAGTCAAGGGTGAAGCAATAGAAGAAAATCCCTGAATAAATCTGCGATAATATCCTGCCAATCCCAGAAAACTACGAATCTCAGTGGCTGAGGTCGGTCTAGTCCAACTCTGCACCGCCTCTATTTTCTTTGGATCCACCTGTATACCATCACTGGACACCACGTGTCCCAGAAAAGCCACAGACTCAAGCCAGAACTCACACTTGGAGAACTTTGCATAAAGCTTCTCCTCCCGCAACCTTTGTAGTACAACTCTCAAATGTTGAGCATGCTCCTCCTGGCTACGAGAGTACACCAGGATGTCATCAATAAACACAATCACAAAGGAATCCAGATACATCCAGAACACACTGTTCATCAAGTGCATGAACGCGGCTGGGGCATTAGTCAGCCTAAAAGACATAACTAGAAACTTGTAATGCCCATATCTCGTCCTGAAGGCTGTCTTCATAATATCAGAATCTCTAATCTTTAGCTGGTGATAGCCTGAACGAAGATCAATCTTCGAAAACACTCTCGCTCCCTGGAGCTGATCAAATAAATCATCAATGCGCGGTAGTGGATACTTATTCTTCACTGCTACCTTGTTTAACTTCCTGTAATCAATACACATCCTCATGGATCCATCTTTCTTTTTCACAAATAAGACCGGCGCACCCCAGTGGGACACACTAGGATGAATAAACCCCTTATCTAGGAGTTCTTGAAGCTGCTCCTTCAGCTCCTTCAATTCAGCTGGCGCCATACGATAAGGAGGAATAGAGATGGGCTGAGTTCCCGGCGCCAAATCAATACCAAAGTCAATATCCCTATCCGGCGACATGCCCGGCAGGTCCGATGGAAATACATTCGGAAAATCCCTCACAACGGGATCAGAATCAAGACTGGGAGTCTCAGCTCCAACGTCCCTCACAAATGCCAAATACGATAAACATCCCTTCCCAACCATCCGTTGGGCCTTTAAGAAAGAAATTACCCTGCTGGGTACATAATCAGTAATGCCTCGCCACTCGATCCTCGGGATACCCGGCATAGCCAATGTGACTGTCTTGGCGTGACAGTCCAGAATAGCATGACACGGAGATAGCTAATCCATGCCCAGAATAACATCGAAATCAACTATACTCAATAGCAGTAAATCAACTCGGGTCTCCAGACCCCCAATAGTAATAAGATAGGACCGATACACATGGTCCACAATAATAGTATCACCCACCGGGGTAGATACATGCACAGGCAACGCAAGACACCCTCGGGTCGTACCCATATGATGAGCAAAGTATGAAGATACATTGGAATAAGTGGAACCCGGATCAAACAAGACTGAGGCATCTCGGTGACAGACTGAAATAATATCTGTAATAACAGCATCCGAAGCAACAACATCTGAACGTCCTTGAAGAGCATAGAAATGAGCCTGACCACCTGATTGGCCTCCCCCTCGAGGGCGAGTCCTAGATGACTGACCCTCACCCCTAGCTGGCGGGGCGGGTGCTGAAGGAGATGGACCAGAAGACGAGGGCTGACCCCTCTGCTGTGACTGGCCGCTGCGGTGCCGAGGACACTGCCTCCACAAACGCCCAAACACCCCACAATCATAACAACTCCCAGGCGCTGGGGAATGGGACTGAAGGGAACCCCGCACATCAGAGTGACTAGCTGACACACTCGATCTGGAAGAACCCTGAGCAGATGGGGCACGAGACGAACTTTACGCTGGAAGTGCACTAAGAGATGGCTGACTCTGCTGAGAGCCCTGATAACCTCGACCAGAAGATGAACCACGATACTCAGAACTAGCTGGCTGTGGAGGCCTGAAAGATCGACCTCTGCTCTGTTGACCCTCGCCTTTAGACTGAGCACCACTGAAGCTACCTGACCTTCGAGGCCTCTTAGCCTCTCTCTCCTCGCGCTCCCGACGACGATCTGTCTCAATATCACGAGCAATATCCACTGCATCCTCGAAGTAATGACTCAGGACTCTCTCTCGAGTCATCAGAATACAAATAGGATAAATAAGTTCGTCCACATATCGCCTGATCCGCTCCTGATCTGTAGGAACCATCCATGGGGCATATCGAGCTAACTCTGAGAACCTCACCTCATACTCCGTCACAGACATATCCCCCTGACGAAGCCACTCAAACTGCCTACGCAGATCCTCTCTCTGCGATCGTGGTACCCACTTCTCCAGAAAAATAGTGGAGAACTCCTGCCACGACAATGGTGCTGCACCTGTCGGCCTACGCCGCTCATACGCCTCCCACCAAGTAAAGGCTGCTCCTGTGAACTGGAAGGTAGTAAATGATACTCCGCTCGACTTTAAGATCCCTACTGTCCGAAGCATACGTCGACACTTATCGAGAAAACCCTGGGCATCCTCGCCCGGAATACCACTGAATGTAGGAGGTAAAAGTCTGCTAAATCTCTCAAGACGATGCTGCTCGTCATCAGGCATCACTGGGACCATGTCACTCTGAACCTGAATAATCGGCTGAACTGGGGCCACTGGCTAGACTGGGGCGACCTGCTAAACTGGTGGTGCCTCAGGTGTCTGTAGACCCTGCACTACCTGCTCTAGAGTGCGAGCTGCGGGGGTCTGATGACCACCCCCAGTCTGGGATGTAGCTGCGGCAGTAGAGGCCGAAACTGCCTGAGCCAGTCTAGTACAAACTGTCAAAATCTGAGCTAGGGTCTCGTGAAGACCCGGAATCACAATAGGCATAGCTGGTGGCTGAACAGGTGCTGCTGGAACCTCTGCAACTGGAGGTTAATCCTGAATGGGGGCAACTGGTGGGTCAACTGGTACTGCCCCAGCTGCTCTACCCCTACCACGACCGCGTCCATGGCCTCTAGCAGGTGGCAATTGTGGTCGTCCGCCTCGTCCGGTAGCGAGTTCTCGCCATCTGCGAGAGAATAGAATGCAAAAGCTAAGTTTCGGATCAACAAAGTCGCACGACAGGAATTTCAAGAATTTGAAGTTTTCCTAAAGGTTCTGCAGCCTCCCTAGGATAAGTACAGACGTCTCCGTACTGATCCGCGAAACTCTACAAAACCGGCTTATGACTCGCGAGACCTGATAACCTGGCTCTGATACCAACTTGTCACGACCCCAACCCGCTCGTGATGGCGCACAGTATACTACTAGGCAAGCCCGACCATCCATAGCAATTTCCCCAATTAACCAAACAAATAAAACAATACTTTTTTTAAGTAAAAGTTTGAAATAATGGTATAATACAAACAATCTGACAAATACACCGAAACAACCCAACTAGGACCCGGTGTCACGACCACGAGCCTCTAAAGACAGTATATCATCCTACTACATGTCTTACCAATACTGAAAAGTGCGGAAATAAAGGAAAAGATAGAAGGGAGAATCCTCGCCTGCGAACGCCGTGCAGCTACCTCGAATACTCCCGAGAGAAAACTCCAAATCGTCCAGACTCACTTCGCCTGATGAAAAGAACCTGGATCTGCACACATGGTGCATGGAGTAAAGTGAGTACTTCCAACTCAGTGGTAATAAAAGTGAATAACAACTGAAAGTACAAAATCCCAAAA